>JAAAKG020141667.1:0-11802 GCA_010014905.2 Druon quercuslanigerum | reverse complement strand
GCTTTTTCCGAAGTTTACGTAACCTAAAGTAGTACTTAATATTTCAAACTTTGTTTAATTATGGATTTTTAATTTGTTTTTTATTTGTAATATCAGAGAATTAAAACCAGAGAAGCGAACGAGCGCTTCACGTGCGTGCATTTCCTGAATTATATAAAACACAATTCAGAAAAAAACTGTTTATCATTTTTTGATTCTTTGAAACAATTATTTTACTCGGATCTTGATAAAAGCTCGGATTTTGTGAAAGTATATAAAAAATAACGCGCCCTATAATTAAATTAATTAATTTTTTTTCACGTTTTTTTACTATAGGTGATCGTATTACTATTTATCTACTGTTTGTTAATTTAAAAGCTACATACTAATTGGCCTCATTAAAGTCCTAGAATCTATCTGAAAATAAAAAAGTATATATTTAAGAAAAATTGGTTCGTAAATTATGAAAGGTTTAAATGCCGATTTTCCAAAAAACATATTAAATTTTATTAATTTCTTGATATAAATTATATTGGATAATTGTCTTCGACTAAGCAATCCTTTTCATAAAAGGTTGTCATAATTTACATTGGAAGTGGCTTGGGTAAATGAGTATATTTAGTATGAATTTGTGAGAGTTTACGTTTGTTGAAAGTTATTGACGTAAAGTTCAAGCTTTATTTCCTGGCGCAATTTTTGAATACATATTTAAGATTATTTTTCTGAATTGTAGCCAACAAAGCAATTTTATAGTTGTAGAATACAAAATCAAAATAATTTTTATTTCATAAAACTAAAATTTGTATTGAATCTGCAAAACTTAAAGATAAAACAGTTCAAACATCATAATAAAACTTGAACAGAAACTTTTCTCAGTGTGATTGTATGAAACCAGATTGTTATAAGAAGCTAGTTATTTTTAATATCAATGAATCTTCTTGGTTCACTGTTTAAAAGCGAGCTGCGAAGGATACATTTTGAGGTAAGCCACCAAATTCTGCCTCAACGTTCGGCACCGTCGAATAAATAAATTTAAGATCTCTTTATTTATTTCATTTTTAAATAAAGTAAAAACGGAATTTATTGCACACTTTAATGCTATGATCTACCTTATAATTTAAAGAATAGTAACTCCATTAAATTGGTTTAACCTCCTTAATCCCAGTTTTGCATCTCGCTTTATCTTTAGTATCTTGATTAATTTTGTATTATAGTTTGATTTTTTTTCGCAGGTTTCGGCTTTGGTTTGATCTACCTGCCAGCAATAGTGAGCGTGACCTGTTACTTTGAAAAATACCGATCACTTGCTACAGGAATTGCAGTTTGCGGTTCGGGTTTAGGAACTTTAGTTTTTACACCATTGCTTGAGTATCTTGTAACTTCTTATGGATGGCGAGGTTCGATGATAATCATTGGTGGTATTGTTCTGAATTGTATATTTTTTGGGATTCTCTTCAGGCCTTTGGAGCCAGTCAAGAAGAGAGAATGCATTCCGATGCTGGTAAATTTCATCATCAAATGTTAATCTAATTTAAAGTGACTCAAGCGTTAAATTCATTATTTTACTTCTCTTCATATTTTTTTCACAGGAGATGCCAAAGAAGAAAGAAACCGAAACACAATTACTCCCAGCAAATGGATTCCAGCGTCCTCATAGTGTCAGTAACGTCAATTCCAAATATCTTCCAGACCATCATTACACAACTTCCAATAATATAAAGGTTGCTTTAAGTCAACCGACCCTTATTACAAAAAATCGTGTAGAACACGGTGTGAAATCATTTGGAAGCGGCATTATGAATCGACGTGATATTTTCTACCAAGGAAGTGTAGATAACCTTCGCAAACAGTGAGTACATTTAAATTTAAACTTTATTTTCATGTTTCTTTTGTCCAGCTTCCTTGCGCTTATTCTAAAATGAACAATGTTTAAACTTTTGCAGCGAATCTCTGGTCAATAGTGTGGAAAACATTAGGTTCCACGAATCGAGTAAAAGCTTGCCAAATGGTACAAAGCACAACTCTGACAAACTTGAGCAAAAGAAGAAATCAGTGAATATATTCAAGCAAATGATGGAGTTTTCTCTGTTGAAAGATCCGATCTTTATTATTTTTACATTGTCAAATTTCTTCACTAGTATCGGATTTTATATTCCATTCTATTACATATCGGTGAGGATAATATTTATTTTTCAACAAAAAAGAGATTATTTATAAAATTGTAAAAGGTAAATTTAATGTGTTACTATTAATAAAAAATTATGTTATTAAAGATTCAAGCCCAAGATAAGGGCTTGGATAACACTACTTCCAAGTATTTAATTGAAATTATCGGAGTGGCCAATACGCTTGGTCGTATTGTTCTTGGGTATTTGTCGGATAAACCCTGGATTAATCGTCTACTAGTATATAACATCTGTTTGACGGTCTGTGGTGTTGGTAAGTGTATTTTTATAATCCCTCATTCGAGACTATTGCATCTTAATAATTATCGTTTTTTTAATTCGGTAAAATGATTCCCGTAAAGCCCAGTTATTTTAAGATTTTAATATTTTTTTAAGCTATTTGAAATTTTTTTAATATTTCATTACAGCCACTGCATTTAGTACCTTTTGTGTGTCTTTTGGCACATTCGCATTTTATGCCATAATATTCGGCTTTACTGCTGGAGCTTACGTGGGACTCACGTCTGTGATTTTGGTAGACTTGTTAGGCCTGGATCGGCTAACAAACGCTTTTGGTCTACTTTTGCTTTTCCAAGGAATTGCATCTTTTTTGGGACCGCCAATTGGAGGTTTGTAGACTGATTATTCCAATTTTTAGATTCATAGATTAAATCGAATGCATACTTGTAAGATTTGTTTTGACGTCCCGAACTTTTTTAATTCAAGAATTACTGCAATAACTATTTCCAAATTTAATTAATCTATAATCGTAAAAATTAAATTCAATAAGTATATCTTCCCATTTCTAAATTATGTTTGGATCGCAGATTTGGTAATTTTCATTATAAAAGTTAATATTTTTCTAGGTTGGCTGAAAGACCTTCTTGAAACAGTTGACCCAGCCTTCTACCTAGCTGGAATAATGATAGCACTCAGCGGCCTTATGTTATTTTCTATACCCCCTGTACAAAGATGGTTGCGATTAAGAGAAGCAGAGACTAATAAGGAAACTCGTTATAGCTTAATTTAGATGAAATTTAATAAATTTATTTTAATAAAACATAGCTCGCTATTCATTTTTCCATATTACTTAAAATGAGATTCTCCTTCTACAGTTTAAAAATTATAGATAAAAATCTATTTAATACGTTATTCTAATCGCATTGGATATCGTTTGAAAAAGCATCTTGTTTATGTATTCAAAAATAGGTTATTTAATACATTGATTAAACATTCATCTTGAATAAAAATAATCAGGGCTTCGATTAAAACTTTATGAAATTAAGTAATTATTATCAAACTTGTGTACTTGCTTCCTTATAAAATGAGATTTGTAATGATTTCAATATTCAAATCTACTTTGTTGACATATTTCGATCTAAATCGACACCAGGAACTGAAAAATTTAGTGAAAATAAAAATCGAACTCTTAACGCTAAAAATTGTTTCAGTTGCAATAAAAACTGAAGCGTGAATGATTAAAATGCTCAAAGTGGAACTCATTTGAATTTTAAACTGTTAAAGTGGAAGCCTAAAATATTTTTATTCAAATGCTCAACAATTTACATGTATAAACTGAAAGCTTTAAACACTTTTCAGTTGAAAATTTTTCATTTAAATGCCGCTAAACAGCAAAATTGTAAATTTTAAACTTTTATAAATTGCCTAGTTTAAAGATATCTGTTTAAATGGTATAAATTCACCCTATTATTTTCAATGCTCTAAATCAAAGAATTAATAAATTAATTTGTACATTTAAAAAATATTTAAACAATTTTAAGATTAAAACAAATTGAATAATTTAAAATTTATTTTTTAATCTGTACATTTTTTAAATTATAAATTAAATTATTTCAGTTTTTTTACATCTTTTAATATCTTCAAAAATAATTACAAATAAAAAATTTTGATTCCTGCAAAATTAAAAAGAATTGCCTCAAAATCCTCTTGATTTTTTGTTAATATATATAAAAATTCAACAATTAAACTCACAAATGAAACAAATAGAACATTTAAGACTTTCTATTTTAAACCATTAAATTTTTACTTGATTAGTTTTGAACATCCGATTTTCAATTGTTTATTTTCAATAAACAGTCATAAAGTGCCAGATACTTAAAAAAAAATGTTTTCCCTAATCAAAATTTTTTATTGAAAGGGTTATAAATGAAATAGTTTACACTTAAATAATATTTAGATAGGTTTTCAAATTTAATATCAGCATTTGATTAGGAATCTATTCATTTGAAATTATTTTTAAATTTGAAATAGTTTATAAAGTTTCAATCAGCCGTTTATATTTCTTTAACTACTAATGTTTTCGAATTAAATTAGTTAAATTTTTAAATTTAAATTCGCCTTTCATAATCAATTATTCTTCAACCTTTAATTGTTTTGCTTTAAACCTTCAAAACTGCATTAAAAAAATTTTTTTTTTGAAAACATACACTTAAAAATGAAGTTCTAAAACTCGGATTTTTTAAAAGTAAAATATTTAAGAATTGCGCATTATAAACTGAATTATTTCATAATTTAAAAAACCAATAATATTGAACTTAGCATTTTAAAGTTTTTAAGTCGAACTGATTTTTAATTTATGATTATTCAAGTCGTTGAATCGATTTTTCTTCTTAACATTTTTTAAATAACCCGTAAAAAAATATATTGACTCCTATTTCCCGGTCTCTCGAAAAAATTTCTGTACGACGCCCAATGGTCGGTATTTCAATGTTTTAGTGAGAATTAAGTAAAAAAATATAGATATTTGGCAAATTCTTTTCTACAATTAAAATATAAAGAATAATATTCTTGTAATACTTACGCAGTGTTTTGAAAAAATATTTTAGAAATAGTTCGAATCGAATTAAATAAAGTCCCATTTCGACAACCTCCCAGTTGGTTCACTTTGATCGACAACGATAAAAATATTTCACCTTTTTCTTCGTTTAATCATTTTTCTTCGATGTAGAATCTGTAGATCGGCATCTGGAGCAATAAGTGTTTGATTAAAAATTGAACTAATCAATAACTAAACACTAGAAACCCAATATTTAAATATTTAAGCTGTTATCTCATTTGATTTAGGTAAAGCCCGTTAAGCTTGTTCGAACTTGCTTTGCGCGCAAGTTCAAGGTTATGTTCTCCAGTTTCTGCTCTTAAACTCATACAATTTTTTGAAAATATTCCTTATAAAGACATGACCACATTTCAATCCAGTTCACGCGCAAATCTAATAAGAAATTATGACAAGACAGAATAATGAAGCGAATTTCACGAGAAACCATAAAGTTTCGGAGCGCGATACGACGGTTTCGAGATTTTATTTCAAACTGTTTCAAACTGATAGAATTTCAAATTCCAGAAAGTATCACGAAGACGGTACTTGTTTTTCTTCTTTTTCAGTACTTTCTTCCACAACTATTCACGTTTCCTTGATTAAGTTGAAAACAGGAAAATACATTAACACGGTATTATAAAAAGCAAACAAAAAGAAGATAACCGTGATCTATAATCAAATAACGAAATTGAGTACATTTCGACCAGGGGTTTTGCCGCCGGGCGGGCATGCCGTCCATTTCGTCACATCCGAAACATTAATGGCGGGCAACTCTAATCCAAACAATCACAATCACGTTGTTGCCACGGGAACGGAAACCGGCGTTTGTCGTTGATTGAGAGAGACAGAAACTGACAAATTTTGAAGCATTGAAAATGATAAATCTAGGAGACAATTTTCCGAATTTTGAGGCTGAGACTAGCACCGGAAAAATAAGTTTCCACGAGTGGTTGGGTGATTCGTAAGTTTTTGATCATTCACTTTTATAACCTATAAAAGGAACGCGTCTATGCGCTAATTTAAGCTTAATTATTTAATTATATTCGTCATTTATAAGTCGTCCGAATTTGAGTGGCTCAGCTAATTATAAATTTTAATATAACTTGTTTACTCTTATCAATTATTAACATTTGATTGTTAAATTTTTTTAGGTGGGGCATATTATTTTCACATCCACATGATTTTACTCCTGTTTGTACCACGGAACTCGCCAGGGTTGCAAAACTGATCCCAGAATTTCAGAGACTTGGAGTTAAAGTCATCGCCTTGTCTTGCAATTCTGTAAAATCTCACAAGGAATGGATCGAGGTTCTTATTTTTTTAACTTCTTATTCAGGGTGACCTCCTAAATACACATAATACAACTTAACATAGGCGTGTTATTTCAAAAATATGGTTGCTACAAAATACCAATTTCGTGATTCCCTATCGCCCCTGACTTTTGGCTGATCAATTTTTCATTTTCCCTGATCATTATAAACTTTTCTTTCAGGTTAAATTTGCTAAGAAAAAAAATTTCATGAAAACCAAAAAGATTGACTTTTTGGTTTTTAACCAAATTGTTGCATTTTGTACAAAGTAATAAATTTATATGGCCATTTTCTAAGTTCGTAAATTATACAATTGTTGAATTTTAAGTGCCCATTAACAGTTTAAAAAATACTTACACAATGAACTTTCATGCACTTTCATCTCCGAGTCCATCAAAATTTTTGTTAATAAACAAATAAAATTAACCTTTTTGTGTATTCTGAGCAACAATTTTTTTGTGCTTTAAAAAATAATTTAAACCAGAATTATATTTGTGGCATTCTGATGAAATTCTGATGAATTTTGTGGAACTTTTCAAAACGGTTTAAATCCAAATTAACTTTTTTTCTGTACTGAAAACTAATTTGAACATAATTTTTAGGATATTAAAGCATATGGTGGCATAAAGTCACCTGAATTTCCATATCCAATAATCGACGATGAATCTCGTAGATTAGTAACAATGCTGGGTATGATGGACCTCCAAGAGCTCGATAGCGCAGGAATTCCAGTATCAGCTCGAGGAGTTTTCATCATCGATTCAAACAAGAAGATGCGATTATCTATTTTGTATCCAGCGACAACAGGAAGAAATTTCGAGTAAGAAATAATCTTTCATTACATCTAACAATGGCAAAAAATGCATTTTGTAATTTTAAAGCTATAGTTTATTAAAAAACTAAATTTTTTAAAGTGAAATCATCAGAGTTATAGAATCGATGCAGATGACTGACAAACACAAAGTCGCAACTCCCGTTGACTGGAAGGTAATCCCTGAAATTAATTGCCTGAGATTTATTTATCTTGTCTATCGGCCAGTTCCTAAATTCTTTTTATTTTCAGAAAGGAGATCCTGTGATGGTCCAGCCAACTGTTTCCGACGATGAGGCCAAGTCTCTTTTCTCGACGGAGATAAACACTATTAATCTACCTTCTGGTAAAAATTACGTCCGTGTCGTAGACCAACCTACCGATTCCTAAATACCTTACCAATATGAAAGGCAGAATATTTTCGGAAAAAGTTTGTAAATTGATTTATCTATTTGTAATCCATAATAAGAATTCAATGTGTACAAATATTAAGGACGTTAAGTTAAAATCAAAATTTCTGTCAATTGCCACTTTCTTACCTTTAAAATAAAAGACGTTTAGTAAGATAACTTTTTTTCTCCAATTGAAAAGTTAATATACAAAGTCTGAACTTGAAATCATTTTTATTTTTAAGAAATTCATGTTCATTAGAACACTACAAACTTCAGAAAGTTACATTTCCACTCTACATCTACTCTTTCCTTTAATCGCCAATTTCAACGACTCTCGTCTTAAAGTTACTTACAAATTCTTTAAATTCTTCGGTATTTATTTCCTCAGATCACAACCGAGACTTTTATACATCAAAATTAATCAATTGAAATAAAACGCTGAATTTTCAAACACAGCCAAGCGCATTAAAAAAATTAATTTTTAACAGAAACTTACATGTACAATTGACACTATATACAACCAGGTCTTGAAATGTCTCAAAACTCTAGTCGAATATTTCCAGAGAAACGTTTTATTCGTCAATACATTTTCACACCAGCTCCCCAAGTCGAAAACCTAGTCTTTCACCTTCCAACGCTCCACAAATGCTTCGTCAATTTTGAGAAAAAGCACTATCATGTTCCTCCTACACTCAGCAGCCTTAGATCCACTTAACATCACACTTTCCTTCAATTTTTAAGAACAGTCACTTTTCGTAAACTTAAACCTTGCTCCAACACAAAAGAGTAACGAAACCACTTGCAAACAACAAAAGAAGCCGTTTATTATTTCACCTAGTATATAATTAAAAGTACACTGCATTATATACACTTTTTCCAAGTACACGATTTACTTATGATACCTAGGATCGTAAAATATGTACACTTTCGTTTATTAAGTTATTACTTGATTTACGTGTTCGCACTATGATTACAGTATTATGCGTATATTATATAATATAATAATAATAATAATAATAATAGATCAGTTATATAAAACAGTCCCTGGTCGAAACCAATGCGATCGAAAAGGATAGTAAATTTAACAAAATTATATTTCATCATTACAACGTTATATGTAATTAAGAACTCATCATCACGCAACAGGTTTACGATAAAAAGATCGCATCCCTCGCATGACTTATCACGTTTAAATTTTCTTAGTTCTACCAATTGTCGATTCCTGCATAGTGCCACTCTTTAAATAATCAATTTCGCTATAATCAATATGCCGATCGAGATTTTCTCTAAACGCTAGAGTTCCTCGTTCGTCGCGAACGACGGGCAACCACCTTCTGAACTTTGCCAGCACAGTTTCTGGGCGGAACAGTTTTACGTTGTGCACTCGCGTTTTCACTCTTAATTTTCTCGTGTCCTCACTCACCCGACCCGTGACTTTCATGATTGTCAGCGTGCTGCTCACCTTCCATCCTTGCCTGCCTCTCGGCAGCAGCTCTCGCTTGTCTTCCGGCACTTGAGCGAAGGTTTTTCCTCTCGGGGGGTGGATCAACGCTCAATCGTTTTCCACCTCGAGGCTTCTTTGTCTTCGAACATTTTGTCTCCTCCTCGGCGGCCTCTTGCGGTTTCTCAGAAGACTTCTGAGGTTCAGCTTTCTGACTTTCAGACTTCTGCGTTTCAGGTTTATGACTGTCGGGCTTTGAACTATCAGCAAGTTCCTCTTTGCTGGCAGAACTCTTTTTTGAACTCTTTTCTTCTTGAGGTTGTTCCTTAGGCTCTTCTTGTGGTTTTACAGGTTCTGGAGCTGGTGGAGGTGATGGTTCACGAACAGAAGGCGGAGAAACAGCTTTTGGGGGGACTTCTACCTCCGGTTCTTTCGAGCTCGTTTCAACCTCTAAAACTTTCGATTCAGCTTTCGTATCGGGGGTTTTTGACGAAGGTTTAACTTCGGGACTTTGCTCTGGACTTTTAGGTACACTCTTCTCCAAGGACTTCACTTCAATCTTCGCTTCAGGTTTCGACTTCTTGAAAACAGGCTCGAGAGTCACTTCCAAAGCAGCGGGAAACTGAGGTTGATGAATTTGAGGTGGCTCAGGAGCTTGACGATCAGAGCTGTGGCCTCTCTTCGTAGGTCGCTGTATTTCCTCAAGATTCCTCGTCAAAAGTTCGGCGCTGGTTCTACTCAATTGTTCAAGAGCTTCCTTCATTTCCTGCTCCTTACTTTTGCGCTCGATTCTCGCAGAGAGATCTGCAATTTCGCTCAACTCTGCCGCTTCTCGTCTCTCTTGATCCCGTTTTTCTTGAGCAGATTCACTTCTTCTTCTCTCCTCGTTGTGCTGACTTTCAGCAAATTGCTGAAGATTTATACTAACGTCTGTGGGATATCTAGATTTCTTTTCTGCCTCCTTGCGTTTCATAGACTCCATAGGGTCTCGCCTGGAACTGGAAGTAGAGGCTGATGTGGACTTCCGGGAGGAAGTGGAGGCACTCGACGTGGGTGGATTGAGGAGGCCGCATTGTGCAAGACTTTCGTAAGCAGAGGAGACACTTCCGGGTTGCATCGAGAAAGGATTAAGTCCTCCGAGTCCTAGCGGAGTGTACAAGAGGCTTGGATTCGGGAAGAAGAAGGGGAAGGGTGTCGTTGTTGGTAGGCTTGAAGCGGTTGATGTCGATGGAGCTGATGATTTACTAATTGGAGGTTCCATTTTGGTACGAGATTTGCTCGAGCTGCTGGTGCTGGTCGACATTTTATTACTACTGACAGAAGTCACAACGTTCGTGTCTGCTGTGCTGGTTGCAGTTGCCCCGAGTGCTGCTTCCATTCCGGCTAACGAGGGCAAACCGAGACCAGCTAGGTTTGCAAAGAGCGAGTTCGTGAGACTCATATTACTCAAGTTTCCAAGGTTTCCTAAACCTCCTAATGCGCCGAGGTTGGGTAAACCACCAAAGGGCATCAAGAGAGGGTTGTTCTTGGGGTCGAAGTTGCCAAGCGAGAGGCCGGAGAGAAGAGAGCTGTTGATGGTTGAAAGAGAGGGGAAGTTTAGGCTGGAGGCCATTGATGTGGCTGCGAGATTTGCTTGATGCTGGCTTGACTGCTGGCTTGTAGGACTCGGCATCATTGGCGGTCGTCCGGGACTCTTGCCTTTGTTGCTTCCACCACCTCTGTCAGAGCCGGATAACCTCTTTTGAAGATCGTGTGGGAGATTGCCACGTTCTTTTACGAGATCTGCCCACTTTGGATCCACGTCGAACATTGGGTTCTCCATGAGCCACTGTCCTAGACGCTTCAACTGCGGAGCTTTACTTCCGGTTACCTGAACAAAATTCGAAGATAAATTACTATGTGAATTATAGATTCCTAAAAGATCCTTAAGATTTAATTCCCTTTCATATACTCTCAAAAGTTCTGTATAAATTCTTTAAAATTATCTAGAATATTTTTAAATCTTTGCAATCCTTCAATACTCTTTTAAAATTCCTTAAATCTTGCGAAATCCCGTATAACATCTTGAAATTTTTCATATATTTTACAATTCATTGCATAATGCTTAAATCTTCGGAATCCTTTTGAAATCTGTAATATAGGGTGTGTACTCAAATTCTGGAAGAAAATTCCCTCACAATTCCACGGTTTTCCTCGGTATCTCAAGTTATTTCCAGATATAATTTTTCACAGTACGGTGCCATTCAAATATTTTGAATTTTTTAAATATTTAACTCGGAATATGTATACAATTTCGCGAGTTTATGATCAAGAAAGTGTTTTTTCAGTTTTTAAGGATGCAATTGCTATGTTTCATTTAGAAAGCGCTGATAACTCAAATCACAAGATATTCTTAAATATATAAGAACCATCGATTAATTAAATAATTATTTAATACTAAAAACACAACAATTCAGTTCTTAAATTTGTCTCTAAAGTGCCAAATAGTTGAATTTTGAACTAGGAACGATCAGTTTCCAAAAAAAAATTGAATAGTTAAATTTTCTGTTAAAATGACTAATTTTTCACTAGGAAAAGAAAATTTTCAACCAAACTGAAGAATTTTCAATTAAAATTATAAATCTAAAAAGATACATATCAAACCAAGAAGATGAATTTTCAACGAAATAGTTGAATTTAAAACTAAAGAAAGATCCATTTTTAACCCTTTGAAGCACAGCGTCTCATATATGAGACACCAATATTGAATCGGTTATTCATGATTTAAATTCAAATTTTGGGATATCGCTTTAATGTCTTTTGCATATTTCGACTTCTAAGATGTCAATGTTGAAGTTTTACGATGGATCATGATGATCGTGCAAATAT
>JAAAKG020141666.1:0-11802 GCA_010014905.2 Druon quercuslanigerum | reverse complement strand
GATTATCATAACTTTTTTAATTTTCTTGAGAAAACGATACTTCAATTTTTTTGTCCAGACAAAATTCTCAAAGTTACAGATGGAACGCTTATTCACTGCTAGTTAAAGATGTAGCGCATGAAGCCACCTTCGGCCCATGTAAATGACAGATATTATATTTTTTTAAACTTTTTAACCCTGAAAAAACTGTTGCGATTACTCCGTGTCGTTTCAATAGGAATTTTAACGTATAATCCGAATTTCAACTAACTAAAAATTGATTTTCCTGTTTTTTTGAATTTTTATAGCATGCTACGGAAGGGCTACTATGTCACTACTATATGGCTACGCCATAGAGTAGCTGTTCCGTTCATTCGGTTCGCCAGGGTTATTATAGTTTTAAAATCGCATATTTTCTTTTTAAAAATTGTATAGCTTCGCATAGTTCTAGAATCAATATCATACCTCATTTTTTTTAATCTACTTGAAATTTCACCGAATGAGTTTTTGATAAAAATCCTAACATAAAAAATCCAATTTTTCTATTTTACTCAAAAAAATAAATAAGAATTTGATATTCTTTGCGGTTTGTAAAATTTCCAAATTTTTATTTAAAATATAGAACTAAGGCTATAGAGTAGAAATATTTTTAATTTAAAATGTTGAAAATTTTGTATTAAAATTAGATATTCTTTGGCTCCATGGACATACTTATATTTTAAAACGGAGTACAACTATAAGGGGGAAAACACCTAATTCTGTAATATTAGGTTGATTAAAATAACAGATATTGAATTTTGAGGTGACAGTTTTTTATACAGCTTTCTTGTCACAATTAAATACCGTGTGTATTTCAAATCTGCTAAGAACATATTATATGAAACCAATGATTCTTGTACTCGTATACTAGCTAAATCAAATTCTCTTAACTGCATTAAAATACAGGAGTTAAGAATGTACTTACCTTCACAAATATTTGATTCTTCCCCTGCCCTTTCAACATTATTTTTTTCGCAGTCAGATTGAGACCATATTTAAATCAGTCATTGCATTCTTGATCAATCTGCGTTTTCTAGAACGCCGACGATTCTGATCCTTGATGTATTTATCTATTATTATATAAATAAGAAATATATATTTTATCTCGTTGACAGTAAGTGCCACTCGTGCCCACTCGTAGGTAAATTGAGGTTATATGCAGTCGACACTAGCGCTTGCAGCGGCGAATAGTAGTAGTAAATGGAGCGGAGAATTTAAAGTCTAAAATAGGAAGTCTTGACTAGTGACCGACTTTTAAAGGTGCCAAGTGGGGCTATTTCTACACGGGACCTTTGCAGTGACTTCTTAAATTTCGACCAAATTAGGTGAAATATGACTAATTTGTTTTAAAATGCACCTATAGAGTCCAAGCTTCTAATCCAAATTAGCATTCAATTAATACCCATCCCTTCAATCGGATAAAGTCAAATAAAAAGAAAAGGTTTTGCTATTTTTGATTATCTATGTTTATTCCTTCGTTTACATTCTTCGATTTTTTATTCCTTTGAATACCCGTACGTTACTTTTGGCTATGTCGATTGAAATAGTTGTGTTTGATTTAAAGGAAGACTATATAGGACCATGCCTGATACCATACTTAAATGGGATTCCCTGTAAACTTATCTGAATCAGTTTTTTATAGGCTTTTTTATGAAAACCTAATTTTATATGTATTATTAAAACTGCTAGTTGTATCGTTGTAAAACTTGGTAAAGATCTTTCATTATTTAACCTTATCGCTCTAGCGAATCTCCACACACGTCAGAGGTAAATTCCGGAATCACGTAGAGAGTAAATAATGGATTACTTTAAAAATAATCCTTGAAGTTTTTAGTGTAAGCATTTGGAACTATTTTCGTAAATAAAAAACGGCCATCCAGACGTTGATTATTTTTTCTGCATCCTTCGACGTAACCAGCAATAATTTTTTCTTTCACCCCCGAACCTCCACTCCATAATATAAGATACTCATCACTAGCCACTCAAACAATTTTGCTCGGCTTCCAAGTAAATGTGCGAACAAGTTCTTTCCCAGACCCCATTCCTTCCTCATCGCCACATTTGCCATTGTTAATCTCTCTTCTGTATGACCATCCACTCCCTCATTTCTTTAAAACAGGAAGCCAGGTACACAAACTCGTTCACTTCCTTCACCACATTTCTCTTCCACTTCATCTTACTTACTTTATCACCTTATCCCTTTTTACTCCTTTTCTAAAAACCACAGCCATAGACTCCATCTCCCTTTGCATTGAAGGGAACGCTCCTTTAAAATCCAAAAAAAAACGCTTAAACTTTCGAATCCGTATTCGCTAATTAAGTATCCACCACGTGCTGCAAAACGTACATATTTTTTATAGTGCTGCTTTCCTTCCTGTAGCCTGCCTGCGTTTACTATTTTACTCACTACAACCATGGTCATACTATTTTTATCATGTGTTAGCCCACCAATATACGTTTCTAAATGAAAAATTACATTCTATGGTTGAAAGTGAACTATTAATCCTATTTAAATATTCCTCTTCTCTCGACATTCTTCCGCAGTCTATCCGCCAACACCATCGGGTAGGGTAGAGCAGTACTTGAGTGTCACTTTATCTTCAAACAGATTTTTTTATTATAAATTTGAATTGTTATGCTACTAACAAAAATTGGAATAAATAAAAAAAACATTTAAGAAATTAACCTTTTTCGGATAAAAAAATTTAATTATTGTGTTTATTTAAAGTGAAAAGGTATTCAGCATGCATTTATTGTGGCACGGAACATCACTAAAGTGCGCAGCTCGCCACATAGATAGAGTATGAGTCTCACACCATGTTAACACGAAAAAATATTTATATATTCTATCATCTAATTTATCTTTTAATACATAAACCACCGTCGGAAAATTTCAGAACGATCAGGGAAAGTACCATTAATAATCAATGCTAACATTAAAACGTGACAACTCGTTCAAAAATTGAACGAGAGATTTTTCTAAAAACCTTCCAAAACCACAAAAAATATAGTATCAAATAAGCTTGACCGAAGTTATTTTTGACATTTTGGATACAATATACATATGGTTTGACCTAGAAAAGTTGCAGAAAAAATCTGAAAATCATGCAAGTTAGTCTTTGGAGTCTTATCTTTTGTTTAAGCGTCTGAAACTTAAAAAATATTTAGTGGTTCTCTCGATACAACTAAAAGTGTCCAAGCTTCCAATGTCAAGTTTCAGTCGATGATTACTTCTCTCTAAGGGGAGACCGTGTTCGACCACAATTCGTCAGATTTTGTTTCCTAGATTCTGAGCGTACTGTAACTTATAATACTAAAGGGAAGAAACTCAAAATTAAGAGGATGCATCTCTAAAGTCTCAGCTTCAATTTAAGCTGCAAGAAGTTCAAAAATATTTAGGGTTTCCCAAGATATGACAATAAATGTAGTCTGTGTCGAGTCTCTGTCAGCAAGCACAAATAATATTTAGAAGACACTGTTTGGCGAGCCTTTTTCTCTTGTTTGTGCTGCTATTCGAATATCACAATTACGATTTTTCCTGTTCACAATTGAAATACTACATTTTTTGCTACTTTAAACCAAGGTACTTAAAATTAAAGTTCTGGATCCTATGCTGCTTGAATTTGAAGTTTTAGGTTACTTTGCTACCCGCAAAATACGTTCCCGATTTTTTTGTTCCTCGAAAATAAAGTATCGGATGTTTTCGCTACTCAAAATTAAAGTACTGGAAATTTTTGCCATTTAAACTTTAAGTCCTGAATTATTCTGCTATTCGAATGATACATTTTTTATTCGTCACCTGTACGACATCATTGATAAATAATGTCCACTGTTTTATGTTAACTCAAAAATACTATTCTAGAAAATATGTATAGGTGTGCAACTTTTTTTCTGACTTTATCTCGAAAAAGAAATTAGGTATCTTTCTGATGTTAGGACTAAGTGGTACTGCATGGGTTCCCACCTCTAATTATAATTTGATAATTATCTGCCATTTACAATTGTTTTTCTATTGAAAACTTTGGAACAAGATGGTTAACTCATTCCTGAGTGGAAAATTTTTTGTTTGTGATTCAAAGTCGGAGTGAAAAATAATCTCTTTGAAGATGTGGCAGTATCAACAGACTCTCTAATTTGTAATCTCTTTTTAAAAATGCACAACATGATTTTTGGTTTTCAGCTCTTAACATAGAAAACAACCCCCTGATACTCTCCAGATTAAAATTGTTTAAAAAATAATCTTACATTGAAGGGTAGTTTCCCAGTAAATTATTAAGAAGGTAAATTTCAAAGACCTTTTTATTAATTATGAGGTTTTCAATCATTTTTAAATTGAGTAAGGGTGTCTCTACACTTAACAAAAATTTTGATCTGAAGAGGTAGATATGTATGAATTAGAGGTAGTTTCGTCAGGCATGCATTATACGTGATCAGCGAACAAAGCAAAGAGCAAAAAATATCCTGTAATAATTTTTTCTGATTTTTATTATCTTCAATGCTTTTTTTATACTCATTTGTTGTTAATCCAATGTTCAAGTTTAGTCGCAAAATGTCTAGGGCGAGTTTTAATGCATAGATATATAAATTGGTATCAGGAGCCAATTGTTTAAAACGAATAAAACGAAGCCATCTTAGGATCAGCCAAATGTTTTTATTTTCATTCCTGTTTTTAATAGAATTGTAATTATATTTATAAAACGAATCCTGGAATAATTAAATAATACTATTTTTTATTATACCAGTGATAAGTAGAGGGTTCGACATGAAATTTAGTTTGATTTATATTTGTAATATTGCGCATGGACAGTTATCTGAGTTTGTCAACTTCCACTAAATTGCGAAGATGACATAAATTAAATTTTCTTATCGTTAATTGCCCCACAATGATTCATATAAGCGATTATTTGAGGGAAGGGGAAAACACAAATATCTTAGACTGGTATACTTATATAAACGAAATATCAGAATATTTATTAGTTGCGCTGCTCTCAGAATTCTGCGTTCACCAGTTATTCCTACATCTTGAAAAAATGAAAAACCTTTATACGCTCGCCTTAGCCTCGGTCGTCGTTTTTAATTCTATTGGTACGTAAAAAATAAACATCTATTATACATTAATAGATGTAAAATACTGTGTAAGCTTTTTCATGCAGGACGATTGTTAAGATTGATGTAACCTCTTTGCTACTTAAGTTGAATAAACAGTACGATTTTTGTATTTAACTATTTATTATGTAGTAAGTTAATTATTTATTATTATTAAAAGTAAAGAATTGAGTATTTTTAGTATATAATGTAATAACGATTCCCAATTTGGATTGTGAGGCTGAATTACGGTAATAAAGATTAGGTGTATAAATATATACTTTTTCCATTATGAAGTAATGACTTTTGTATACGTTATACGAGTGGAGACGATAAAACATATTTACGACTTTCGTTATACTCGCATATTATTGTTCACTAACTTATACTTATGCGTAGAAGAATTAAATGACTAAATTTTTATTTTAGAATTTTTAGTACATTTTTAACATTAAACATTCATAAAACTTTTTTGCTCTTTTGACAGAAATATCATCAGGATCGTCGGCCGATCCATGGGAGTTCCTAAGAAATTTGTTGAACAGTGACGAACATAAAAATCCTCTAGGTAACCCTAGCAACAAAATATTATGAACGTATGCATTTAAAAAATGTATTATAAATTATCCATTGAAAAAAATTTTCCAAAATTTATACCAAACCGAAACACTTTTTTTATTAAGCTCGCGTTTCGAGGTTCTTTTTCTGTTAAAGGATGCTGTTCCATGGGATATTTCCGTAAAATAAAAAAGATTCATAACTACTTTAACAAGAGTTTTTAAACTTTTTTCTCTATTGTGAGAAGAATCATTAAACAAACTACAAGGGCCACTTTTAGATCACTCATAATTGTGGTCAAATAAAGTGTACTAAGTAACAATCTCCAAGTTCCCTTGGTATATTTAAATTTTTTTTACTGTAATATAAATCTTATGAAAATCCTTTGAAATCTTTTTTAATTCCTTTAAATCTTTCGCAACATATTTAAGTTCCTTGAATTTCAGTTCTTGTGAAATAATTTAAATTTCTTAGGATCATTGGTCCACTTGGAGATTCTATAAGATCCCTCAAATCGTCTGAAATTTGTTAAAACTGCTTGGAATCTTTAGAAACTCTGCACGATTCTATAACATATATCAAAACTCTTTGAAAATATTCAGAATATTTTGCAACTTTTAAAATTTTTTGAACTTTTTTTCAGAAATAATGAAATCTTGAAATTTTTGACCACAATTTCCAACACAACAATTGCAGTTTTATAAAACGTAGCTACCGCAGTTGAATTAGCAGCATATTATTAACAGTATCATATTTTATTTTTTCACTTATTGTCGTGTACATTAGCATATCAATATCAGGTATAAATAAATTTTTAAGCATATTGTGCTGAAACCATCTGCAGCCTGAGAAATAGAAATATAATACGACTGCTTTTAAAGTTTGACGGGATCTATACTGTACGATGATACTTTTGTTTAAAAAAAACTTTTTTCTTCCTGAATATTAAAAGAAGATGTTTATATCTGCTGTGGGCCAGTAGAGAAAATTAGCCTAAATTGTAAACTTAAATTCAGCGAAATATACCACATGTAAATTCAAAATAAAAATGAAATCCCCTCCGTTTAATTTTGCAGAGCGGAATTCAGAATACGAGTCTTCACTTCATGGCGAGCCCATAATTAGTGCTCCTCGACCCGGTACATCTTATTCTCTTGCGAGCCATAATTTTCCTGAAAGAAATCTTTCTCCTGCGAAAACTCATTTTCTGAATTCTCCAGACAGTTCTTCGCTTCCCGCCGAGTCGCTGAAGCGTGTCAGGTCCAGGTCTCCTCCTGAAATTCGCCGTCGTTCACGCCTGTCGAAATTACTACCTGAACAACTTAGATTTGTTCGACTTATTCCCAACTGTAATCCGAACCGTCAATTTGAAATTCGAATATTTACTTTTCCAATTGATACGCCGATGAAATTAAGAGGAAAAAATCGAACATATGGGCCCATGAGAACTGAAGAACAAAATGTATTATCAACGTCTGATGGTGAAATCTTTGCAATAGTCGAGCATGCTCTAATTCTTCGTGGAATTTATATCGAAGCAAGGGGCATATTTAAGAGAGGTAAAATAAACATAAACAGCAAGAGAGTTACAGAAATGACTTCAGAAGAAATCCGCGAAACGCCATTAGGCACTCCTTCTCCAATATCAAAATGCTTTCAATTAGTAGTTGTAAAGGACGTTCTTCGAGATAAATAAGTTAATGTAAGAAAATGTAAAACTAAAATATATTATTGTTTTTGATCCGAAGTAGATTCAAAATGTAACAGGTAACTGGTAATTATAATAAAAAGTTACTACATTATTGTTACCGGAGCCTTACTTTCTTGTGAATGCCCTGGTCTCTAATTCGTGGAAACAGTTGATAATATATTATATTTCTTCAATGCGTCCTGGACGAGAATGGACTTTACTTTTCAAACATTAAACAAATAAAACTGATGCTGGTATAATAATATCAATTCTAATATTTTTAATACACATATAATATCACTTGTGACCAGTATTAGGTCTGAGATCTTTTTTTTGTTAATTTTAGTTTAGGACTTATGTATTTGGGAGTTATGTCTTAGGGCATATATATTATATATTATATTATATACACGACATTGACTGATCCTCTACATTTCTGTGGAAAATGCTGTGCATCCTCTTAATGAAGCAGCTGTTCTCGGAAGTTTTTCTCCTGTGCTTTCTGAATGAGGGCTTTCAGGAGTGAGTACTCAAAATAGGTAATATCTGATACATTGTGCCTCTGATACTGAAATTAAGTCCGAGTGCTTCAGCAGTCTTCTCCGCTGCTTTGTATAGAAACGCTCTTTCACCCACTTCTTCCTGCTTTCTGGCGATTTTAAGATGAGGGTCTCTATCATTTACCATTCTATGTGCTGTACTTGAAATAATACTGCTTCAAAAAATTCAAGATTTAATATTCCGTGAAATGTAGAGTCACGGAACAGAAAACTTAAGATGCATGATTTTTTTATGTACATAACCTTTCGCGTCCCGATATCAAAAAAATCTGAGTTCGTCCTTTGTCTATAGAACTACTTCAAATGAATAGGGTACTATCGGGACGGCCAGCATCTTTGTTGTAGATACTTTGTTCCTCGCCGACAGTTCGGGAGAACAAATCTGCTGGGTAAGCCGTTTATATCTGCTTCGGAGTGAATTATTTATAGATGTCACATCCTGAATGCGGCTCTGTGGTACGCCTAGGTACGTATAAGTCTCTCCAGCACAAAGGTGTCGTATAGTGCTTCTATCGAAGAGCTCAGGGTCTTCAGAGATGCCATTAAGTTTTCCTCTTTTAAAATAAACCTTGGCTTATTTTTTAACCCACATGTCATGCCTAATTCCTTAGTGTATCGTTCAAAAATTTCTAGAGCTAAATCTAGTTGCTCTTTATTTATAACATATATCTTGAGATCAACCATGTGAAATACATGTGTGACCTTGTGCTTACGATTTGCAGGTTAGCCGCAAAGATACCTCTAGGAATAGCGAAGTGCTAGAGATATTGGCAATAATGTGAGGCAAAAGAGGAATGGGCTCATGAAGTCGCCCTGAAAGGTAACTCTTTGGAAATTGAACATGTTAGTTGTCACAGGATTTTTACAAGATAAGATAGTACATCTGGTTTTCCAAAGTTGCATCAATCTCTCTATGCACCTCACAATTTGCGGATGAACCTTTAAGCTTTCCAAAAGACAGATTATAAGTTTATGGGAGGTCGAATCGAAAGCTTTCCGGTGCTGAGCCGCGTTGTTCATACATTTCTCGCCACACGGGTCTGATAGCCCGAACAATCTTATAATATAGGATAGCTGTAAATATCTTATACAGTGTGTTTAGACAAGTGATTGGTCTGTAAATATTTGGGTCAGCTAAGTTGCCCACTTTCGGTAGTAGTACTGTGCACCATTCCACCAAACACTCAGGAATTGGCTCTTCCGACATTAACTATGAAGTGAAAATACGGTCCAGATGCTGATGGGTTGAAGGAAACTTCTGCCGTCACCTCCTCGTTAGTGAAGATTTGACATTCTTCCTCACACAGCTCCTTGAAGCTATCCATGTTCTCTGAGTCTTCATTGAGCCTGTGTTGCACGTCGTAGACTTCTCTCTAATAAATGGCGTGAATTATTAATACATATCGTTACCCTCTCTAATAATGTAGCCCAGCTCAAAAAGTATGTAATATGTAATTAATAATTAGAAGCACGACAACCTAAAGGCAAATGAGCTGAGTTGCAAACGGTGACTATCGATTCAATATATTTTAATAACTAAGATTCGGGTCGTCATGAACTAGGTCAGATATTAGCGCATGTTTTACAACATCAGGCACAAGTAGAGAACAATTTGCCTCTTGTTCTTTTGGGATATTCTTAATAGTTCCCAAAAAGAATTAAAAAACTACATTTTTGGGGGGGAAAATGCTCCTAGCCTCAAAAATCGTTTAACCAGCATGATGCTGCTCAGATGTCTTTCTTCTGTTAGTAGAAACTTAAAAAACAGATTCAGAAAAAAAGGTAGGGTTTGAAGAAAAATCTTTTTTATTATTTTCTTCAAATTGTGAAAACATGAAGGGAGTATAATTTCCTTCAAAAAACAGCATGAAATCATTTAAACCAATTTATTTCTATATTTCTACACATTCTTGGTATTCTTGATGTTCTTTATAGTAGTTCTAAATTTTTAAAGATTCCAAATTATTTATAATGATTTTAAAAAATGTAAAAAATTTGTTAAAGATTTCATGTATTATTGTGTAATTATAAAATATTATTAAGTGTTTGAAAGGATCTTAATAAATTACAAAGAAATTTAACGGTGTTAAAATAATTTCATAAAGTACAAGAATTTTCAAGAGATTTCAAAGAGTTTTAAATACTTCTTATGAGTTCAAGAGATTTAAAGTTATTTAAAGGGGTTTTGTGGCATTGCAATATATTGAAATAATTTTGTGGTAGGTGAGTAATTCGACATTGTAAAATTATTGAATTTTTAATTCAAACGCTCAAGAGTTAGCAAAAATCAAAACCCAAGGAACTAAAAGTGGTGAAATTTAAATTTTTGTCGAGTTATTTTTTTCAAGAATGAATTGTAAAAATTTAAGTTAATCTATACGGATTAAAAAAAATACTAGAAACTTTACATTAGTTTTTAAATGTATAGATGTTCGGCTTTTAAAAATCAAATATGAGAAATAAACATCAGTGTATGAAGAAAATATTTTTTAATCCAATGTTAATTTATTTTTCATGGCTGTTAAAGTAATGCATGAATGTTACAAATTCACTCTTAAAAAAATTATTTAAAATAAATATCAAATATGATAAAAATCGAAAAGTAATAAAAAAAGAATATTTCACTGCGTTTCAGAATTAAATTTTGCACTTGAAAAAAATAAAATAAGTTTGAGATAAAACTAGCTATCGCATTTGACAGTATTATATTTAATATAATATTGAAATAAAAAATTAGACTTTGTTAAAAATTTTATTTTGATTAATCTTCCGCTCTTTTCTATTTTCAACTCCTGTGGTCCTTACAATTAATTTTTTCCTATTTAGTTTGATTTTTAAGCCCAAAAGACGTATTTTCAACTAAAAAGAAACAGAATAGTTAGATTTCTAACCAAGATTTTTCTACTAAAAAAAAATTTTAATCCACATTTATAGCCAAGTGGTTGCATTTTTATAGAAACAAATTCAAGATCAATTAAAAACAGTTCTACTTTCGACCAATTAGTTGAATTTTTAAGAAAAAAAGACAAAGGCCGTAGCAGGGTAAGCATGGCCTGTGTGCTCCCACTCGAATGTGATTCATATTTCGGGGGTAAGTGTCTTCCCCTATGAGATAAATTTACGCCAATTATTAACTCAAAAAAAAAAAATGTTACAAAAGTTATACACAAATTTTGAAAATTCAAAAAATTAAAATTTTCTTGGAAACGGCTCTACCCATCATGGTGGTCAAAATTTATGTTATAGAGGGTATTAAGAGAGTTCCAAAAAAAATTCAATAATGAATTCTCTTGATTATAAAAGCATACAAAAAATTATTGAAATTTTCAAATAATTCTTTTAAAAGGAAGTACTTCTGGACTACCAACAATTTTTCTTCGATATCATACTCACATTCAAGGCATCAATATATATTTATGCGGAAATGATCAAAGCATTACTTTATATTTTTAGAAAATAGAAACTACTTTTTGTCCCCTCAAATGTATGCAATTCAATAAAAATGAGGAGCCATCGTAATTTTTAGCTTATGACGCAGTAAGTTATACGCAATGGTGTAATAACATTCAGATGAAACAGCATTTGCGACTGAAAACAAATTTTGTCGTGAATTCCCCGGTCATAATGTCCATCGTTAATAAGTAGATAGAATAATACTTCTTTTTGTTTACTGCTGACATTCGCCAAACTAATTTCATGTTTGCCCAGGATGCAGCACCACGTGGAGGTCGCCAGTCAGATTACCATCCCTTAATTTATTTACATTGTATACAACTATATACATACTTTATTAATAACTTAACAAAACATATACACACTATATACATTATTATATACAGAATATTTATTCTGTCATCGAAGGAAACAGTGACGATGACTAATACGCAGCTT
>JAAAKG020141665.1:0-11802 GCA_010014905.2 Druon quercuslanigerum | reverse complement strand
ACGTTAAGCTAGCGCAAACACTATTTTTAACAAAAAAGAATGGAGCCCTAAATTTCGGACTGCGGGCCCAAATTAGCTCTAAATGAGCCCTAAATTATGAAAAAAGTTTCATCTCGATACCTCAATAGTGTTGTGCCAGCTTAACATACCTCGAGTTGGCCCCTGATGACTTGCAAATCAGTTTTCGAAAATTTAACTTTTTAAAACATAACTTTGTAGAAAATTTCATGGCGCTTTTTTTTCTAGACAAAAAAGTTGTATCTTTTACCGTCTCTGTAAAAAATTAAAAAAACTTCATTTTTCAGAGCAGCAAAGTTACTAAATATTTTCACTTCAACTCACTCCGAAAGACAAAGTTCTTTATATTAAAAGATAAAAATTGAACACAATATCTTTCAAACTGTTCTTAAAATAATGTGCAATTTAAAATTGATTTATTTTGTTAAATAAAAAAGTTATACATTTTTTTGATAATCAGTGACAATTTCAGAGTCTCGACCTGCTCGACCACAGCCCTCACCTCTGGACAGGATGATTACAAACATTCAGAAAAGTATATCTCACAATACAAATTTTAAAACAAAATAATGATTTTTTAAACGAAAAAATCAATTTTATACTAAAGGAGATGAGTTTTTAACCAAAATTACGAATTTTCAACAAAAAAGTTCAATTATCTACCGATAAATTATTTTTTTCTTGAAAATTTCGTAGAACTTCATTTTACTGGTTTTTATTCAAACTAAACTTGTTAGTAATTATTATATAATGAGATAAAAATGGTTTAGAACATATTAAATACATTTTGTAAAAACCTCAAGAATAGAGTTCGTAGACAATCTTATAAAGAACATAATAAATCGATACAGTATTATAGATATTAAATAAACATTACGGCTAATTTCTGAAGATAAAATAAAATGGAAAACTTAGATCAATTATTTCCCAATGAATATTTACGTCTTAAACTATTCTTTCTACAGTAAATTTATATTTCGTTTCCAAAATTTGTTAGACTTAGCAATGTGGCTACCTTTCTTGATTTCATAAATCAAGTTCAAGGTTGAGTAATGTGCTTGTCGACTTTATACTGGAAACATCCTTAATATTTTAAATTTTTTACTCAATACAAAAATCCTGTTTCCATTATTTCCTCTACTGTACAGTAGTTTGCATATAAAATTTTATTCACTTCATAAGTATTGAAATTTTTATCTTTGTAAAGGAAGTGTAAGTAAAAATACCTTGTTTTTCTTTACCTTGCTAATATTATTAGCCTTATTTTCTTTGTTTCTATTTATTTTTCTACCTCCACTTAGGGTTTCTAGAAAACTCAAGATTTACTTGTTTAGTTATTCCTTTTCAATATTTATAGATTTATTTGCTTACAAACCAAATACAATGTTCTCTAAATTTTAAGATATGTGTAATACTTTCCTAGCTAATCTTCAACCTGGCTCCGAAGTTATCGCCCCTCACGTGATCAGTCAATGCTATTTGAATGATCCTATTTTGTTAACAAATGATTCAATTAGGGTAAAACTTTTTTAAAAACCTAATTATATCCTACAAAGCATTTGTATCACTGAAAGCTTGGACTTACTCAAAATTCCCTCAATAAACGAAGCTTTTTAAAATTGTCGAACGTTATTTTGATACTTATTGCCAAACACATTTATAACTTTCTTATTTAACAAAATCAACAAATTTTAAATTTCACATTATCTTAAGAACAGTTTGAAGGACAGTGTATTAAATTTTTATCTTAAAATATAAAGAACTTTGTCTTTCGGAGTGAGTTGAAGTGAAAATATTTAGTAAATTTGCTGGTCTGAAAAATGAAGTTTTTTTGATTTTTTACAGAAACAGTAAAAGATACACCTTTTTGCCTTGAGAAAAAGATGCGCTATGAAAATTTCTAGAATGTGGTGTGTTAAAAAATTACATGTTCGGAAGCTGATTTTCAAGTCACACCAGGGGCCAACTCGAGCGGCCTGAAGCGGCTAGGCAAATTTTATGCGTGGTTATAAAATCCCGAGTCTCAAGTGTGAATACGATGGATTTATATCTTGTTAAAAAGCCCGATCAAAGTCTGCAAAGTTCTAAAAATTTATATAAATGAATTTGTTTATGTATAAATAAAATGTTTTGTATTTTTTTAGATTTTTAAATTTTTTTACAGATTCTATAATAATTTTCTAGATGGAATGAATATGTTTTAATATCGTCTGTAATTAAATGTTATTTGTTGCGCCCATGAAAACAAAATAGAAAAACTTGTTAAGCACTTGAGGGCTTTTTTAGGATAAAAATCAGCTCACGGAAAATGCAGCATACAGGGAAGATCAAAACCCAGATAATTTGAATGTTTTGCGAATGTATTTTCTTTCCAATAAAATCCTAGAGCATCAAAAAATTTATATTTGTTTCTTTATGTGCGCAAAAAATAAAAATTAATCCCTAAATCTCTACAGATAATCATTTTTTAACCCATTTAACTCGCGCGCTTTACTCATATTTGAATCGATTTTTTCCACATTCAGTGAACTTCGTGAGGGTTCAAATGCACTACTTATAGGCATGCTATTTTTGTTCTTTCTAAAACCATCTTTTTCGACTTACTTTTTACATCAATTTGAAAGTGTACAATATTAAATGTTTCTCAGATCTACACTACTGTCGGAAATTATGAGATCGATTGACGCAAGCACTACTAAAAAGCACTGCTGGCCTTGAACCACGCTAACACAGCGAAAAAAAGATAGAGCATTTAAAAAAAAACAGTTGAAAAGCCTATGAAATTCCACGTCTAGTAATGTCAAACAGATTTTTTTTTGATCTGCTGAAGAGAATACAGCACGTAATAAGTTTTTTTTTAAAAATCCCAGATATTCTTAAATTTTGTACCTCGACTTCAACTTTTAGCATGACCTAGGAAAATTGTTACAAAAATTTGAAAATTATACAACATAGAGCCTGAAATTTTATATTTAATTTACCCCAAAGAAACTTAAAAAATCTTTATCGGTTCCCGAGATACGATTAAAAATGTGCAATCGTATCTGAGTTGAGGTTTAGTTGACGATCACGGTTCTCGGCCGGTCATCTGCTCGCCTCCTTCGTTGAGGCAGGACCGAAAAGGCCACGCACAGAGGTGGTGCTTGATTCTAATTTTGATCATCGAAAAATTAAATAATGAGTGAGTTTTTTGTGTAATAAAAATGCTTGTGTATAGGAAAATAATAATCTACTTATTAGAAACTAAAATTATAATTTTCATTAAACATACGCACTGTTTTATATTTAATTTATTTTGGAAATTCCATTGTTATTCACTTTTAATATTTTTGAGTTTTTTTTATGTGCATAATTTATTTAGAATTTAGGTACTTAATTCGTTTGAAAAATAGTTTACTCCCGTAACAATATATATACATTTTTATAAATATTCTGGTTGATAAGATTTTTAAAAAATAAAAAATAACTTTTTATCATTTTTTTTATTTTTTAATATACAGATAATTCTGAATTAAAATAATTGTAAATAATTTGAATACTCAATGAATAATTTTTAAAATTTCCAAAATTTGAAAGAAAAATTACTGATGAGCAGAATCAGAAGAATAAGAGAGCCCTAATCAAGCACCACCTTTGTGTATCTCGGGAACCCATTACGATTTTTAAAGTTTATTTGGCTTAAATTAAAGATAAAAATTCAGGCTCTATGTCGTATAATTTTAAGATTTTTGCAACAATTTTCCTAGGTCATGCTAAAAATTGAGAGGTAAATTTGAGGAGATATATGCTATTTTTTGAAAATTTATTTTTTTTGTTTTGGTGAGCCCAAATATCACAGCATTCTGGTGCGGTTTATTTTTTTAATTTTCAAATTTGCTGTAGTGCAAACGCTGGCTATCAGCACCTGCACAGAAAATTTTGTTTTTTGAGAAATATAAAAACGACCAAAACTTGGCCTGGCTGCCCAAAAAAAGCCAAAATCTATGGCATTGAGAAGATGTTCGAGTTCTATTGCGAAGGTGATAGCGAAGTGGACCTCAATAAACATGAAATTCTTTCTTTCTTTTCGAATAAGTGAACAAGATACCTTTTATTTTGAGGTTGGGATGCACTTTTTTACTAAATTGAGCTGTTCTCAAAATCAATTTTTCAACTTAATTAAAAACTGAGCATTTTATTTCTAGACTAGAAGTTGCTGAATAAAGGGGAAAAATTTTGATAAAGAACATCAACCGCTTCTAAAAAAAATGGAGGGGTAGGTTTTTTGAAAAAAGTAGCGTTCTTGGAAAATGGGTGGCGCTTAAATTAAAAGCGCAACCTTATTCCGTAAAATAAGTATTTTTAGAAATAATTTTTTCGTCAACTATCTTGAGCGATAACATGTTATTTTATGTGCGCGCGTTCGTCCAGGTAGGGAGGAGTCAGCGAGTGCGCGCGCAACAAAACCCTGTTACCGCTCAAGAAAGGCGAAGGAAAATATTTGATCAACATTATCACTTTAACGTACAAGCTTAATCCTGTAGTTTAAGGCAATTCAAATTTCTCTCAAACGTAAAGTTTACCCAATAGTTTGTCCTGAATTTTCCCAAAAACTTGTCGTGATAGAAATGTTTCGCATTTAAAGGCGAATCCATCGACCAATAATCTACATTAAAGACGTGAGCATGAATAGTTGCATTTTTTAGAATGGTCTGCCTGATAATCTCAATTTCATTTTGCTCTGCTGAGTTTAATAAACAAAATATATATTCTGAAAAGGAATTAGACGATTTTCAAGAAAAATTCGGTCGATCGGCTTACGACAGAAATGCCTTTTTCAATTTTCAAAAATATTGGTTGAAACCTCATTAAGTTTTAATAATGTATCGAACATTCTAAGATTATGGATATAATTAAAATATTATCGTATGATAAAAATTTAAACCACTAAATTAAATTTATTTATTTAATTTTTTGGTATCATTTGCAGGAAAACCTATAAATTCAAGCTTCAATCATTTGTTTGCAGATCTTTATTGGATCATTTTTGCAAAATGTTAATCAAAAATTGCACATTTGATCTTCACTTGTACCGATAGACTGAATCGCATACTAACATATGTTCCAAAAATGTTACTTCCCAAAATACTAAATTTAAATATCGCCAACATCTGGATTTAAGATATATTTATCTCTATAATGAATTTGGTATTATATTGTACTTACGAGCAGAATCAAGAAATGTCATAAAAAGTATGACCAGGGAGCAAATAAAGATTTTCATTTTTCTTGAGACTGCGAATTGACTTTAAAGATTTGAAAATAAGTTCTTGAGTTGCCACTAGTTAGATTTCGTATACGAGTTGCCTGTATATATACTAGCCATTATCACATTATTTTTGATTAAATAAGGATAGCACAATAAAGTGTTCGTTGAAATATATTTTAATTGCTATGGTACAGAAAACGTCTATTTGTTATCCTTGAAAGATTAAAAGTAAAAAAGAGCTACACGTGCCACTTTAAAACGAGTGATATGGGAACAATTTTTTAGAATTTGATTTTAATCTTATTTAAATTTCTTTAATTTTATCTTATAAATTGTTGCTAAAAAGTTTTTAATTTCGTAAAATCAAGAACGAATCATAATTCTTTTTAGTGTATAATTCAAATGATTAAATCTGGAACAAGAACACGAGAAAATATTGCGCAATTGCTGATTGGTCGTAAAAAATATTTACCTGTGGAATGGAAACTTCGGCGAAGATAAAATTACAATATTCTTCCCGTGCGCTAATTTATCATGTACTGATTCTTTGAATAAATAAATATTTGAGGTCCTCAAAATGATAATATAATAATTTTTAATTGCTAGATTTTAAGACCAACCAATTAAATTAAATTAATTTTTTTTAAATTAAACCAATTAAAATGACGAATTTTAAACAAAATAGATAGATTTTTAACCAAATGGATTAATTTTTAACTAAAATCGTGACTATTCAATCACGAGAACGAATTTTTAAAAAGGAACTTAATGTTATAAGCACTTAGTTAACTTTCTATTTAAAAAAATATAACAATGTAATGCTTGATAATTCTACTAAGAAATATTTTAATTTCTAATCGAAAAGATTTGAATTCAATTGTGAAATTTTTGAGTCAGAAATACGAATATTCTACAAGCAGTTGAGTCCATGACCAAAATGAAATACTTTCGACCAAACAGTCGAATTTTTAACAAAGAAGATGAAACCTCGACCAAAAGGGATAAATTTTCAAACTTAAAATTCTAAGAAATTTTCTTTTAAAAACTATCAAAGATCTTAAAAATATTTCAAATTTTTTTGTTGAATCTTCTAAACACTAAACTTTGTTTTAAAGTTTAAATACAATCAAATTTTAAATTATTTATAAATCAAATTAAAACTTCGCAACCTGCTAAATATCTTTTACAACCGTTTGTATTATTCTAAACTTTTATCAGATTCTGCAAAAATGCTTTAAAATTTTAAACTTTTTTTGTTGACAATTTTTGAAACCTTTAGAAATATTTTTAATTTGTCGGGTGCAGCATTTTTTATTGTTATAAAATAGAACACCTTGATTTAATATTTACTATTTACGAAACGAGGGACATTGGAAAAAATGTAAATCAGAATATTCTTATTTGATGCAAATTGCCTTAAATCTTACAAAATATAAAAAACCATTCAAATTTAATAAGAAAATTATAATAAATCATTTTTTATTTTACTTTTAGCTAAATTCAATTAACTTAAATATAATTTTATTCAATGCACTTTTTGCCAAGTTTCGAAGAGTTTTTCGACTTCAGAAAATTGTTAAAATTTAACATTTAGCCTAGTCCCCTTGTTGGAACAGCACTAGAAATTGTGAGATAAAAAAAAAGAATTATCCACAGGCTTGTATAAAAATTTCGTCGGCATTTAAAAACATTTTTGTTAATAATTAAAAAGAAAAAATTAATTTATTGGTATTTAATAGTATTAAAAAAAGTACATCGGATATATCTACTGATTTGCTGAAATTTCCGTCTGCAGTATCACTACTTAATCAAAAGTCACGAGCATTGATGGACGAAAATAAAGAAAACAACCTGATTATTAAATGCGTTTTTTTGTAATATTAAAAATTTTAATCTATTTCAATATTCACTTTTATTTTTTTGTTTAATTTAAATCCATGTTCCAGCTTGTGTATACAAAATGTTTGCATGTCCCCCATTATGGAACGGTTCAGACCTGCGTCGTAATTAAAAAAAAAACTACATCACCTACAAACGTATCAATAAGTTGTCTTGCATGTCACTCAATTTTATTTGTTTATTTTTTTTATAATAAATAACTGAATATGAGAGAAATTATGGAGAAAATTGAGTGTGTAAATAGTAAAAAGAAGAAAAAGGAGGATAATAGGCATCAATAGGAATTCAAGATTAATCTTTTTACAAAAATTTATCTACTTCATTTTTGGTTGAAAAATTATTTTTTTCTTTAAAAATTCAACTTTTTGATTAAAAGTTCATGTAATCCAGTTAAATATTCATTATTTTAGTCAAAATTTTTATTGTAGAAAATTTATCTTTTTTAGTTGAAAATTCGGCTATTTTGTTGAAATGTTTTGTTGACAATTAAATTTTTCAAACAGGTTATATAATTAATCCTATTTAATATTACATCATTTTAGTTTAAAAGCCATTTCTTTAGCTTAGCATTAACTTTTTAACTGAAATTTTAACTACTAAATCTTTGGTTGTAAAATGAGCTTTTTAAATTAAAAATTCGTCCTTTTTGTAGAAATTAATCTTCTTGTTTGAAAATTCATCATTGTTATTGACAATTCAATTATTCGATTGAAATGCTTATAATTTTATTTGTATATTTATAACTTTATTGAAAAATGTTTGGGTGGGGGGAATAATATTTTTAAACTGAAAATCTAAGTTTTCAATTTCTGGTTGATAATTCATCACTTTATATAAAAGCGTAACTATTTTTAAAAGAATTTGTTTATTATTGATAAATTGTTTGACATTTTTTGTTTGTTTAAATTTTTTTTTTCTGAAAATGTCATTGTCTCAACTAGCACATCATTTTAGGTAAAAATTTATCTCTTTGGTAGAACATTAATTTTTTAAACTGAAAATTCAACTATTCAATTTTTGGATAAGAATTTATCTTTTTTAGCTGAAAGTTGATGTTTTTTGTTGAAAAATCGTCTTTTTGGGTATTAAATAATTATTTCTGTAAAAATTTCTCATTTTCGTTGAAAATTTAAATATTTTAGTGGAATATTTATAATTTTAGTTAAAAATTCATCATGTGTTAACATTTTTTTTGTGTTGGAAACTGAGTTTTTTAACATAAAATTTACCAATTTAATTTTTCGTTGAAAACTCATATTTTTAGTTAGAAATGCAACTATTTGGTTGAAAATGGATCTTTTATTTTGGACAATTCATGTTTTAAGTTAAAAATTTTACTATTCAAGCTGAAGATTCATCATTTTAGTTGAAAATTCATAAGTTTTATTTGAAAATGTAACTATTTTTTTGATAATTTATTCAGTATTAATAAATTGTTATAAATTTTTTTTTTAGTGATTGATTGATTGATTTAGCTAAAGATTCATAATTTTGTTTGAAAATTTATTTTCTTATTTAGTGGAAAACTAATTTTTCTAACTGCAATACACATTTTTCACACACACAAATCATATAAAAAATAAACAAATTAAGGTGCTAAGATTGAAAGTAATAAGGAACTATGTACTTATTGAATTTATCCTGATATTTAGTTATTGATATTTATCTTTTAAATGTTAAACTGAGAAGAATTTTCATGCATTTTTGATAAGTATCATTTTTTAAATAGAATAAATGTACACAATTTGATTTAATTTTTGAACTCTTGGTTTTACATATAAATAATAAGTATATTATATTTTTTTAAATTTTGATGTTAATTGAATAAATACATAACTATTTATTATTCATTAATGCTTTCAATACTTTTTTCACTTGAAACACAAGGATGTGGCGAAGAAAAGTTTAGTCAGTCTCTGATCAATTAATAGCCGAATTTGATCAGATTTTGAAACTATAATTCTTTTAAGGAGTTGTCAAGGAAATGTGTTAGTGCAATAATTTTCAAAACTAAATTTTTATTTTGGCATTTCATCATATATATCATAGATTCATGTCTTGTGACAAAAGCAAACTGAAAATATGCTTTTACCGCCTATAAATAAATCGATTAGAATTACAGAAACTTTCACGTTTTGAAATATATTAATGTTTATGTTATAAAAATTATGTACACATAAACGATATTTTCATGTACTAACATCACTGTTTGAAAAATAAAAAGCACAAGAAAATGTCAAATATTTTATGAAAATATCATATCTGGATTCATCTTAAACTAAGATAAATATATAATTTTTCACGTTATGTACCAGAAACTTTGACAACTATTTATTAAACTTGTAACAAAATTTCTATTAGAATTTTTTTGAATGTGATAATTTTTTCATTATTTAAAGTATCTATCGGTTTTCAGACGCCAGTGCTTTTAATAACCTTTTAGATGAAAAGTATTTTCTCTAGATGAAAATAATAATAATGTAATCTGCTCTTTGGATAATTTCTCAGACTGACAAGATTTCATTATTCTAAAGACAAATATGTATAGAAAAGGAAGACTTGTACATTAATATCATTTGTTAAAAGTTTAAAAAGCATAAGTAGAAACACAAGAATTTTACAAGGTTTTATTAAAATATTGTATCTCAAATATAAGTTAGGCAATAGAAATATATGTTTGTTAACGTTATCAGCGAGTGAGCAACTTGTCACATATGATTTAAAAGCATGTTTTTACATACAAATTTACGTCAATACTATAAAATTATTTAAGGCGCACAACATACGTATTCTGAAAAAATATTTTTTAAATATGCTTAAATAAAACATATTTAAAAAAATATATATTTCATTATTGCACGATTTTAAGAGAATGACAAAGAAAGACGATACAATAAAAATACCTTCTTCTAATATATATATATGTTGATTACTGGTACACTGATTCACTTCGAGACGCTAACAATGCTAGAATTAAACATTACAATAATCATATATTTATCATTTTTGAGAATAAGTTTATATCTGCGTAAGGGAAAGAACTAAGGTTTCTTTGAGATGAAAAAATAAAACAAAAATATTACTTTTTTAAAAAAAGAATTCATTTTATTTTTCGGGTCAAATATTTATTTTTTGAAAAATGCTTATTATTTTCAAATAAGATAATTAGGTCATAATCAAAGGTTTTAAAGAATATGCAAAATTCAAGGTACACATAATCATTAAATAAAGAAAAACAAAGATCTAAAAGCGGTAATAACGTATTATTCGATTACATATACGGAGAAATGATGATATGACTATAATTTTCAAAAAAGTACTTAACACAGTTTTTAACTGTCTGTAGAATTTTTTTCAAATATTTTTATGAAAAAATCTTGAGCATATGTATCAGCTAAGCTGTTCACTTTGCATATAATATATTTAAATGCTTATACTTAGGCTAGATGGATAGCTTTATATTGATAAAAATATATTTTAATTGTTAATTGCGAAGGAGAGAAATTCTGAGGACAAATTACTAAACGTGGAAGGAAAAAACTTCTAGGCCTGTGTGAGGACTCCAGTTTAAGGATATTAAATGGTCGGACTAAGGGTGATTTAGGTGGGAAAATGACGCATATATGCGTAGACGGAGGCTCGGTGCTTGACTATGTTATAGTTTCGGAGAACGAAGAGGTTTGCCCTATTAAAGAAATTATAATCCATACAAGAATGGAATCCGATCACTTACCCGCAGAATTTAAAATAGAAGTAGAGGGGCCAAAAGGTTTGGAGGTTTTAGTCGATGAAGGGGCGGGGTTAGGGAGAGAAAGATTAGTATGGAATAGCGAAAAAGGGGAATCATTCAGAGAAAAAATGAAAGAATTGTGGACGGATTATTAACTAGAAGAAAATCAAGGGGCACAATGGGAAGATAGGTGGGACAAATTTAGGGATAGTATTTGGCAAGCTGCTAAGGCAGCAGGCTTAGTAGTCAAGGAAAATAAAAAAAAAGCCGACCGGAGTTGGAGAACAGTGGTACGACGAGGAGTGCAAGAACCAAAGAAAAATTGTATGGAGTTCACTAAAGAATTTCCTTAAAAGAAAAGGGGAAGAGGAAAGGGATTTGTTAGCAAGAGCGAAAAAGAAGCTCAAGGAATTTCAGAAAAAAAAGGAAAAGAAGAGGGGATAAAATTAGTAAAGATAGATGGAAGAAGCACTTCCAAAAATTACTGGCAACAGAAAAATCAGAGGATGATGCTGGAACGACTGACACAGAAGGCAGAGAAGGAGAGAAGGTTAGGGAAAAAGAGGTAGGTATGGAAGGCCAACCACAGGGGGAAAAAGAGAACGTAGAAACGTTTGAACTAAATAAGGAGATAACGTTCGAAGAGATAGTTAGAAATATAACAAAAATGAAAGCAGGAAAAGCCCCAGGAGAAGATGGAATTCCCATAGAATTCATTAAAGGAATTCCGGAAGTTTGGGCTCAGGAGATGCATATTATTTTAAATGGATTTTGGATTACTGCAAAAATAGGGAATGGATGGGAAAAAGCAGTGATAGCACCAATTTTTAAGGAAAAAGAGATCTACCAGGGATCATATATTTGTCCTTAATGCATTGATTAATAACCGTCTAAAGCGAGAAAAAGG
>JAAAKG020141664.1:0-11803 GCA_010014905.2 Druon quercuslanigerum | reverse complement strand
AAAAAATCAGTAATACATACAAAGTATCTCGAATGACGAAAACACGCGCGCTCGAGCGCGTGATCGGTCTCGTCAAAAATAAAAATATATTCTGAACAAAATGTAGAAGGCATGAAAGTATATGATTGGCAAAAAATCAACAAATTGCACAATTCCTGTAATTTATTTAATTTATATTTTCACAAACACACAAGATAGGAAAAAAATGAACAGACAGAAATTATTCACACAGAAAAAATCTGAAAGTTTCTCTTTGAAAATTTTTGGTAAAATGCGAACTTTTTGTTGCAATTTTGAAAAATGTAATTTAGGTTAATTTCTAATCTCAGGAAAATGATAAGAGAAAATAAAATGTTTGACAGCAAAAATATTAATGTACCACATAAATTCGATATTTAAATAACAATTAAATGCTCTCAATTGTGTCAAGTATTCAATATTTTTGTAACTATGGATGAGTAGCTGGTGTAATAAATATTTTAATTATGATGTCAGTGAGATCATACAGAAAACACCTGCAATGCAAATCATTCGGCGTGGTTAACAGCTATCAGCACAGATTTTTTAAATAACTGTAAACGACATACTTTAGAGAATAGTAACGTCCAGGTGGTCCTTTATTTAAGAAAAACACAGTCGACGTTTCTAGATCTTACTTCACATTCCGTGAAATAAAACTTGTTTTTTGTCAATAATGGATTGGTTTATTGCTGGCAGCTCTGACGGTTTGAGCGCGTGACGGTATGTCGTTGGTTCTTGGGTGAACTTGTCGAACCTTTTCATAAACTAGGTAACAGATGATATGTAGTCAATCACTTACTGAAAATTCACTGCAAAGGTATACTTACATCTCTCATAATATTTTTCTAATTATTATTAAGGTGAAGAAAATTGAAAATAATTGGTAAATTATGCATATAATAATATACTATCATATTCACCGATAGAATTAGGGACGATTTCCAACGTGGCAGCCAAAGTATAAGCGTTCATCATTTTTTATGGAGAGTAAACAACTAATTATTCCTTTGCTTAATTATAGCTGATATGTGTCCTTATCCTTATCTTGTGGATCATAAGCGTCAAACTTGCCCTTCTGAAATATTTTTATTTTATAAAAAATTCATGAAAAAAATTATTTAAATATTTCGGTAAAACTAATAACATGGATTTTAACGCAATAACTTTACCTTTGGCAAAAATTGAACAATTAATTTTTTGCGCATGCTCGAATTGAATCGAAAAAAATTTGTTTACCACAATATTTGCATTTATATTTTGTGCAGTCCAGGTGTACGCAAATGAGAACAGCATGCGTAGACCTAAAATGCATTAGAAACCATGCGTATTTTTGATATTAAAGTTAACTTTTGGTAAAAAGTTAAGCTATTTTGTCGATAACTCGTCATTGATGCTTAAAAGTAGATTTATTTTGTTAAAAATGCAATATATTTTGAATTAATGCCTTAGGAAAAGCGTTTCATATTAAATACAATTTGGTATCTACATCCATTCTGTTTAAAAAATGTATTCACTTATTATTTATTATTTTTCCCACAACTATTTTATTAATTGTTGATAAAGCCATTTATTGCAAGGTCCTGTATCTAAAATATGTATAATATTTTAAAAATAAATTTGGAAAAATAAAGTAATTGAGAAAGAACGCTAATATCTTTTGATAAATTGTTATCTGCTGTAAGCTTTAAGACCAGTGTCGCGACTTGACCTACGAAGAAGAAACGTAGCGGGCATCGACGGAAAAGGCAGGACATCTACTGTCAAGTTCCTATAATTCCGTACCATCCTCAAAAAGAAACTTTCAAAAAAAAGCGAACCGAAAACAACTAACAACTTGTCAACACCAAAGCAGGCGATAGTGGGTTTTGACATTTGTAAAAGTCGGCGCAGAACTTAAGGCTAGCAAGATGCCGAACTCGTAAAACAAGGACTTCGTTTACAATCAGTGTCACTACGAGTAGCGGGAAGGAGTACTGAACCGAACGCTGTGTCAGGCCCAACCAACCATGCTCCAGCAATGATAAGTAGGCGACTATGTTATAAGCAGCATTCGGGTGGTCAATGGGAGACGTAATGGCATGCGCGACATCAATATCTTGGGGGTCGAAGAGAATACAGCATCAGGCAACAGGTAGGACAAGAAAAACTGTCCCTTGTGTATTGGCTTGGCGGTGTCGCGTGTTGGGAAGGCGAACTAAATGACTAATTAGGTAATGATGAGGACTGATGAGCTAACTAATTATTACTGTGAATAAATCTAGTAAAGTTTATTAAAGTTGTGTCGCCCAACAAAATTAAACTGACAAAGGGAATAATACGTCCATCAAACAAGAGATGAGGTAGGTCTGCAATTGCTACAAGTGATGCAGATAAAAAAGATTTCATGATAATAGCCATAAATTTAGGTGGGCTAAAAATGAAACCACTCGTCAAGGCTCACTGCATCACTAGATCAATATCCTGTTGTAAGTTTCTGGAAGCTTCTAATGTGTCCCCTAAGGGTTTACATTTTTCATTCACCCTCTTCCTATTCCTTAACATACCTCCCACACCCTTTTTGGTGGTGGGAGGGGGAACTACAGCTTAAGCGTCTAACCACTGAGCCACCGAGGCTCTTAATATCCTGTTGTACGTTTTGAAGTTAGCTCTTAAGAATAAAGATAGGCCTGAACAGTTGAATCTTGAAATCGTAGGCATCTTTGTGACAGTGACAGCGTTAAAGTTGGCTACCAAGTTTCTAGATATAAATATTAAATAGAAATGTTCTAAGCGTGGATCCTAGTAGGCGACCACTCTTAACATTCCCATGATCAAATTGCTTGCTATTGTTGATTAATTCTCATTTAGAATGGTTACCAAGATATGACACAAACTATTTGGTAACCACATTCGAGTGTGTGTCTTCTGCCCTTGATTTAATCTGCAAGAAAATTTTAATTTGGGAATATTGTAAAATGTCAGAAAAAAATAATTTATTATCATCGAAAGTAGTAAAAATACCTCTTTAGTCATTAGCATAAATTTAATTAAAAAATAAAGTTGCTTTTATACATGATTATGAGATTGGGTACCCATAGAAAACTTATACTGGAGGAGACATTAAAGAACAACTGCTATTTGATGCTCACGCAGTCATAGTTTGCAAAAAATCGATTGGGTGTTAAACAGAAATATATACTTTCACTTGATTTTAATTGTGTTATCATTTCCTTATTTTGTAAAAAAAGCAAGTGTTTTCTTAAAAAACCTTCCATTAGAGTTGAAAACTCTTCTATGATAGCAAGTCATTTATTCTATATGAGATCTTAGGCAAATCATTTTATAATGCATTTGATATGAAATCTATATAAATCATTATGTACCTTATCTTTATGTACATTTATTTTTTTGTATCAAGAATAGTTTGAAAATTTTAAATTTGTGTACCTATACAGTAGAACCTCGATTATCCGAGCTATTGTGGACCGGCTCTAACTTGGATGATCGGGAAACGCAGGTAAAACAGATTTTTAAATGAAAAGAAAGTCTAATTATAATAAACTGAAAGTATTGTTAAATAAAGAATTTAAATAAAGTAGTTAAATAAAGTGAATAAAAGTGCAAATTTATGAATTATTTATATGGCTCGGCTAATGCGGACTATTCTTGCCCTACAGCTCGGATAAGACGAGTCACCTATTTTTGCTTTAACCTCGGATAATCGCGAACTCGGATAACTAGGGCTCGGATAAAAGAGGTTTTAATGTATATTATTATATTATTATATTTACCTGTAGAATTAAGGACAATAACCAATATGTAGACCAGAGTATAAAAGCTTTTTATATTTTTAAAGCAAATAGCAACCTGATTAATGTAGGTGCTAATAAATTACTTAAGTAACTTAAATAAATATGATTGAATATATCTAACAGTCTTATGTTATAAATTTAAGGCACTAAGATTGTTCTGCCGAGATATTTACATTTCATTATACAGTTATCTAGACAATTTTTAAAAAACTAATTTTGTTATAACTTGCTTAACGGATTTTTGCGGCATAATTATATCTTCGTCTACATTATGCGAGCAAACACTGCAATTAAAATCAAAACATTTCAAAGAAAGTTTTTTTGACTTTTTACATATTTGAAGAAATATGAAAGAATTTCACAACAGGTCTTCCTTTTCGATTTAAGGAGATTGAGAGGTGCAAATTCGGCAAAAGCTTAAAATAACAATATGGGTCGACAATTTAATTTTTATTTTTGAGATTGCATATGGATAGAGAAGTAACAACAGACGAAGGACTAACTGACAACTGGTATTGGGTCATAAATGAAGCATAACAATGTTGAGGAAAAAAGTTGCATTTTTTATATCTGGTATGAACAATTTAGTGCCGTATCATTTCATATTGTATGAAAACTGTTGGTCACTTAGCCTTTCAAAAAAAAAGTGCAGACATATTTTCTGGTTTGGTCCATCAAAAATTACATATTTTAGTTTGATGTTTGGGTGTGTATAATCATATTTATTCAACAATAATTATTTTAATGTTTACAATTTTTAAGAAAATTAACATAATCGAATTTAAAGGTCAAGTTTTTGATTTGAACGATTGTAAGTGTTAATTCAGACTCCCAGCCCAAAATCCTTTCAAAGCAGAAAAATAAAAAAATATCCAAACCAGGTTAGTTGAGTTTTCTAGCTAGAAAGTCTAATATTTTAGAATAAATTTGATTTTTAAACAAAAAACATGAAGTTCCAACTAAAATAAAAATTTGTAATCCGGGCTCATTTAGGCAAAGTAATAAGATGAAGAAGAGATTTCTCGAAAGTAGCGAGAAAAACGAATCGCTGAAAAAAAAGAAATAAAGCAGAATTATGAAAATAAGTGTCAAGTGTGAATGAAATAAGTGTTATTTAATAAATTGCAACAAAAAATATAAAAAATTGTTTGCTATTTAAAAGACAACTGTTTTCGCACAAGTCTAACTTTTTAGCTTGAAAAGGTAAATAGTTTGTAAAACTGTATTTCTTCATGCATTTAAAACAACTCCTTTGCTTAAAATACAATCATCTAGTTTAAAATGTAACTACTTGGTTAAAAAATTTGTCCCTTTGAATTGACAATTCATCTTTCATGGTGAAAAACTCATTTTTTCTGTGAAAACTCAACTTTCTTGCAAAATGTTTGTCTATTGCATTCAGCACACCTCCAGACTCTTTTGTCTTTCACTTCCACTATCTTGATGCTGAACGCCCACCCAGCCGTTTATTTATCGTAGTATAAACATTATTTCGTCATGATCCCCAAAGCCGACTTTTCCTTAACTTGGATCACCATAAACGAGGGCCTAGCACGCTATGGTAAATAATGGGATTATTACTATTTTCATTCTAACCCACAACAATCTTAGAGATGCAAATCCATGATCTCTGAGATGCTACTCATCTCTTTCATTAGCAATCAAACCGACCCCTTGACTACGTTGTGATTCACTATCTACTCCTGATTCCTGAGCTTCATTGCCTTCATTCTAGCCTTCCGAGCAGCTAGTACACGATGCTTTTCCGACAAACCAAAGGCCGGAACGAGCGTCTACGCTCGTTCGGAAGACTCGATCGATATGCACATTACACTACTTAGTTTCCAAGGCTAATAAATTTCACTTTACATAGCTGCGAGCTTTCTAAGGGAATTTCATGAAATTTTAATATTTATTTACTAATATTCAACGCAACCTTCTTAGGAATAGCAATTTTTGTTTAAATCTTATTTACTGTCAGTTCATGAATAAAGCGGTATTCACTTAGAGCTACTATTTTTTTAGATCTGTTAATCTTCGTTGCAGGGAACATTATTTAATCATCCACATATATTATTATAATAAAATTTTAAGGTTTGAATACTATTATTCCTTAAGTACCTTTCGCTTTTAAAAATTCCTCTATGTCAAATATGACCTGATTAAAAAAGACTCATATTTCGAAGAATTTGTGCAGCTTTAAATAATTTTGAAAGATATGAGAGTTACAATATTTTTAGAGAATTTTAAATATTTTGAGTTAATTTTAAAATATTTGTAACCTTTTAAGAGATTTAAAAAAATTCCAGGAATTTCAAAGTATTTTTCCAGACTTTCAAAGATTTAAAATGCCTTCTACTTATTTCTAAACAACTTTACGACGTCGTGGATTTAAAAGTAATTCAATTAATTTCGTAAGAAAATCAAGAAATAAATTAAATTTTAAGTTACCGGATTTTGACAAAGAATATTTGAATAAATCGTAGAATTTTAAAACAACGAAGCTGAAATTAAAAAAAAATTATAACATTTTCAACGGATTAGTTGAATTTTCAGTCCAAGTGGACGAATCTTTTAAAAGACTGCTAAAGTTTTACCCCAGGAGGATGAATATATACCAAAAAATATCAAAATAAACACATTAATTTACGCTAATTCACTGATTTATATTTCGCGAACAAGGCTATAAAAGTAGGGTAAATGATCAGAAATTTAAATCTAAATCATCGAGAAAGATATAATACTGACATTTTAATATAATTTTAAGATACATAACAAGTTTTCATTTCTGGTAAATAAAATTGCAGGTCACATAACATTGACACATGTAACTCGAAAGCTCCTTGAGATTGGGCGACGGGCACCCACTGGAATATTAGTGATTTCTTCTTTGTTCAATGTGGTAACTTTGTCGCTTTCCACGTTTATTTTCACCCGTTGCATATGTCCAGTTCCCTTCTGACTAACATAAATTCCAGCGAGTTCATCACAACTCTTCAATATTGCACAGGCTTCTCCATCTGATGTTAATAGAACAATTTGTTCGTTGACCGGCATAGGCTCATAACGGTTATTACTTATTCTCATTTGCACTGGTTTATTGGAAGGGAAAGTGTATCGTCGAAGTTCAAATATGTGGTCCGTATTGCTATAGGGAACGAGCCGAATGAATTGAAGTTGTTCAACTCCACGTTCCGTTTCATCAGGAGAAGGTAGGCTTGTAGGTGGAGCTATGTACCTGGCAGCAGGATGTATTGACCTGCCAGGAGGAGACCTTGACCTGGAAAAAAGAGTAGGTTCGGCAGGAGGACGAGAACTTTCAGGTGAAATATGTCTTTCCGAAGACATAGAAGAAGCAGAAGATCTGCCACGAGGAATATAAAGCTTGGGGACGCCATTAGGTAGAAATTCGAACTGTAAGCTTACCTCTGAAATCAGAGAGAATTAATTACTTTTTTTTAGTTGGTTATTGATGAATTAGTAGCAATAGTGTGACGCAAGGCTCAGAAAAGGCAGGAAATTTTCTTTAGTAAACTTTTTAAAAGCTTGTCTAGCAATATAGAAAGAATATTATTCGGCATGGTTCTTGTGAAAGTTTTATTAGGAATTTTATTGCAAGTTAAATACAGCAATTTTTTCTGCTTATTTGAAGTTTATCCACTTTCATGTTAATGATTTATCGTTGATTTCAAAGGTCTTACTTATAAATTTAAATAATAAGAGGCCGTTTACACACTTCTTCATGCTTCTGGAGGAAGTGGTTGATACTAACGACGCACAAGCGTTGGGAAAAAGAAAAATGCAAAATGTTTAGCTTTGGATGCATGGAATCATGTTTTGATTAGCACTTAGGTGACCGCCCAAGAGGGCACTCAAATATATTGGGGGATACGTATTTTGTTAGGACTGACCTTGACTTTTTCTAAGTGAGGGGAACTATTTTCTAATAAATCCACTTTTACGGTTAAAAACCAATTAATTTCATCAATACCTCAATTGTCGTTATTAATATTTTTTTCAACGCATTCCGAACATGTGTTGTTTTAAGAGCGTCGGTAAACTCAAAAAATACTAAGTTAATCTTGAAGCAATCGACACTTTCAATACCAAAATTTTCGTTACTAAAAACAGGGTAAGAGTTGGGAGTTTTTGAATAAATTTGATATAAATTCATTAAATCCTACTTTTCAATAATGAAAAATTATGAGAAATAATTCAAACTTGGTAGTTATATTGTACACATGTCAAGCTAGCGCCTTATTAGGTCCCCATCCTCAGGCACCAACTTAATTGTACGAAATTTAGTTCTGAAGATGGACGAAAAAATTCATTAACTAAGGTTATAATTAATTTATCTAAACATTTTTTTATGTAAGGTGGTAGGTAACCTGGAGAAATTCTTATGTACAAAATTTTGGTTTGCTGGCTTATAAAATCATAATGCAATGATGCAAACATGCATATTTTTTTCGCAAACTAACCGTTTTCAGTAAGAACGAGGAAAACTTTTAAATTATTATTTTCACAACTATTATGCATTATTCTTAAAAATCCACAAGGCTAAATGTTACTAAAATTTTTGTTGTTTTTCAACATCTCCCTGAAAGTAAAATATAAACAATTTTGCTTACTTAGATTTATTATTATATTTTAGGCCCGAAGAGGTAAATCTTAAAATCGTAAGCATCTTTGTGACACTTGCAGCTTCGAATTTGGCTAGCAATTTCCGACGTGTAATTATTAAAATAAGTGATTGCAACTGTGGATCCCCGAAGGCCATAACTCTTATCCTTTCCACTATCAGAGAGCCCGCTATTGTTGATTTACTCTCTTTTAGAACGATTACAAAGATAAGATTCAAACTATGTGATAACCATATTCGAGGGCCTTGAGCCTTTTACTTTGCGTCCAAGATTTTTCCAATTGGCGAATACAATATGTATTGCAAAATGTCAAAAAATAATAAAATAAAAATAATTTAGTATAATCAGAATTAGGGAAGAGAAATCAAGAAAATAAATTATTTTAATGAACCAGTTGGTTCGAAAGAATAAGTATAATTATTTTAAAGCGATCGAGAAAGTTCCTAACGAAGAGAATATTTAGATTATTAACCAGTCACAGCAGAGGTTTAGGAATATCTGCTCTGATTGTCAACTATTTTTTTTTCAACATCGGATAATCGCAAACTTGCATAAAGTGGCTTTGGATAATCGAGATTTTACTGTAGATTATTATTATAAAATTATATTCACCTGTAGAATTGAGGACGATGACCAAAGTGAAGACCAGAGTATAAACGATCTTCATTTTTTTAAAGCAAATGACAAACTGATTAATGTAGGTGCTAATAAATAATATAATTAACTTAAATTAATACAATTAAATATATCGAAGTGTCTTCATGTTATCAATTTCGAGCGCCAAGTTTGTCTTTTCAAGATATTTACATTTTATTAGTGAGTTTTCAAGAGAAATAGTTTGATACAATATTTGTTATAATTAATTTCACAGATTTTTAAAGCATAATTATATCTTTAGTTAGATTATTCGATCAAACATTAGAATTAATATCAAAACTTTTCACATGAATTTTCTAGAATTTCGACAGATTTTAAGTAATTTTTAAAATTTAACAATATTTATAAGATTTTATAGGCAGCCTAAAATTTCTTTAAAAAATTTTATGACATTACATTTAAAGGATTTAGTGGACCAAGTATTTCAAAGATTTACCATCAAGTAGAAAATTATTGTATTTTGTGAAAAGGCGGATGAATTTCTACTCCTGTAATATAAATGTTCAAAAAGAAAAAATAAAGTTTATTTAAAAAGAATAATTTGAAAATAAAAAACGCATTTACTGTTTAAAGCGGCTACATTTTCTTTAAAAAAAGTTGAATCTTCAACAAGGGAAACATCACTTTTTTTAAAATTAGATGAACATTCAATTGTATAATTGAATTTTCCAACAAATATTTTAGTTTTTAACGAAAAGCGGTGCATGCTAAATCTAAATATAATTGCAAAAATTTTATTTAAAACAATAAACTTTTAATAATAAATAATCGGATTTTCTTGTCGGGTTCTATTAATTCAGTGCTAATTCAGGAAAAAAAACAAGATAAAGAAAACATTTTTTCTAAACTATGACTTGAAATATAGATTTTCGTACTTTTTGGATATAAAGAAATGTCAATGATTAGTAATCAATTTATAATATAAATATAGGGAAAATCTGGAGGAGGTTAAATTAAGGGAAAAATAGTAGGCAGAAATAGAGATGTTGGGGTGGATTCAGTTAATTATTTAGTTAAAATTTCTTATTTTTATTAATGAAAATTACTTTTTAATCTGAGAGTAAACTTGGTTGAAAATTTGCCTTTTATCGTGGAATAGTCATTTTTTCTATGAAAGCTCCACTGTCGCCGAAAAAATTTGTTTTTTGTTTCAAAATTTAATTATTGGTTAAAACATAAGCTTTAGTAGAGAACTTGTCTCTTTTTCTGCAAAGTTCAACTTTTTGTTACTGGTATATATTTCGACTTATATAGATTATATCATGTATGATTATGCTACATGCCTTATCTTATCAATTATTGGCCTCGAGCTTCTTCTTGTTAGATGTTTATAGTTCATCAATAAATTTTCAGGAAAAACCTTAGTTATCAAGTCCGTATCATATAACATTTCACCGGAACTATTTCTCATTCTTACGAACGTTGTACTTTTACTTGCCTACTTATTGATCATCGTCAATTTATAAAACTGTGATTTTTAATCTGCTGATTCCACCATGCATCATCAGAGAATCTTCCTACAACCGCAGTACCATACAATTCAATCTTACTTTTAACTATGACGTCTTCAATCATTGTTGATGCGCCCTTTATATTTTATTGTCTATTAGCGCCTACAAAGCTATCTGATGTATGTATTGTATTGTATCTTATAAACTGTTCCAGAAGGAACCTTTTACTTTACTTGCACTAGCATCATCTAGGGCGGATCACACTATGAAAAAGAATTTTTTGATTTATGTTTTAATTCTAACCCACAACGGCCTTGCAGATACAAATATAATATCTCTGAAATGCAGCCTTGCTCTTTCATTCACAAACAAACTGACCCCTTGACTATCATGCGATTTACTATCTGCTCCTGATTTCTGAAGGCTTATTCGGTGCATGGTATATCGTAGTTCTCTTAGCTTAAGATAATTTATCCATCTCCTTTTAAACACCCAGTCTTAAAAAGTTATACGTAGATTGCAAATCTGAAAAATTTCATTTTTCCTTTCCCAGTTATATTTTACGAAGTGCAATTATATTATTAACATCTTTATTAATTTAAATCAAAAATTTCGAGAAAGTTCTTAGTTGAATCACTTGTTATGCACTTGAAACAGAGCGGTACACACGTGCTTTTATGTAAATCCTATCCAACCTAAGACTTCACTGAATAATATTTTTATAAATTAAGCCTTATTAAAAATTATTGACATTAAAAAAGACACCCAGAGAAAAACTACATGTTGAGCTACATCAGCAGCATTTCCTTCAACTTTATTATCCATGTTCCTCCAAGACCTTTTGCTTTAAAAAATTTTGCCAGGTCTGATGTGAGAAGGTTAAAAAATTGCGCACTTAGTATTTCCCCTTCAAAGGACACTCTGTTACCTGAACCTCATCATAAAATTCTTCATCTTTTTTAACAGGGGTGTATGCCAGATCACATAGATATTTCATTACGTGGATAAATAATTCAAATTTAATTATTATTTAAAATATTTCAAATTATTTCTATGTTTATACTAAATGTTGTTGATTTTCAAAGAGTCTACAAAAATTATTGCCCCATCATTTCATTGCAAAGAACCAATCAGAATATGTGATGGAACGTAAGAACAATCTAAAAGAAGATAAGGTATTAGTTCAGTTTGATTTTTCTGAAAACTTCAAGTACGTGGTACAGAATGCTGCGCAAGCATT
>JAAAKG020141663.1:0-34034 GCA_010014905.2 Druon quercuslanigerum | reverse complement strand
ACAGCAATGTTCGGCCAGCTTAACGTTAAGCTAGCGCAAACATTTTTTTTACAAAAAAGAATGGAGCCCTAAATTTGTGACTGCGGACCCAAATTAGCCCTAAATGAGTCCTTAATTATGAAGAAGGTTTCATTTGGATACCTCAATAGTGTTGTGCCAGCTTAACATACCTCCGTTACGACGCTGAATCCTCAACTATTCCTAAATTCAGTATATTTTAAACCCGACTAAATTTTGATTTTCATAATAACATGATGAAATAATGTTAGGTTTATCTATGAGAAAAATTATCATACTGTACGTATTTGAATAAATGTTGCAAGCGTTACATTTCGGCCAGCGAATCTTTCCACGTTTTGTTGTCAAAACAATTTTGTACATAAATGATCCTTTACAAATTGGAATTTAAATCATTTTTGTTTATAGAAACTTTTCTTTAATGAGCCGGATTTATTTAATTCAAAGAAGAATTAAATAGGGATGTTTACATTGCGTCCGTGACAAGACAACGCTGCCCTGGTATACCGTATCAAGGGAAGACGGTTTTATTATTTTTAACTTGAGGTATTTTAATTCTTTTTTTCCAAAAAGAACCTTATTTCTCCTATTAAAAAGTTTCGGTTCAAAATTGGATGTATTATCAATTAATTATGAAAAAAAGCGTACTATAGATTTGGGCGAATACTGCTTCGACATAGGGGTTTTCATGCCGCTTACATTGATAATGATACTTTTTTTAACCAAATTAATATTTGACCTTCAAAATGCAGATATCTATAAAAAAATGATTATGATCAATAGGAAAGTCATAAACATCTTTATCGGGATTGTTGGCTAAAAAATTAGGGGGGCTCTGATTTAAAAAATCCATTACTTATTCATGAATATTGTTCGGGCATTTTAAATGGCATTTTCCTCTGTTAATGTATAGAACTTTGTCTAATTTGATATCGCCTTATGGATATGTACTGAGATTAGTAGAATAATATAATATTATCACCTCGATTCTAAAGTTCAAACATATGCAATGTGTTCGAAAATAGCAAAAATTAAAAATCGAAATGAAACAAAATGCAATTTTTTTCCTCATCATCATGTCGGTCTGGCTGGGCCCGGGTGTAGTGCTGGTTAGGCTTTCATGATCAAAAATTTTATAAATTTCACGCGCGAAACATTTTTTTTTCACAGTTCCAAAAATAGACTGGATCTTTGGAAATTCCACAAACAAAAATTTAATCATTGAGAAAAATGGTCTTTTTTTCATCATATGGTAGGTCTGTTCAAGCCCTTATCTGGTGCTAGCTTTCTTGTAATAGCCAAAAAAATGCTAAGTATCAGAGATTGCGCTGACTATACCGGCAACGAAATTGTCAATTTTGAGACCATACGCGAAAAATTTAATCGTTCTCAGGGTATACCTTGACCGTATATCCATTTTGACATTTCCCAGCTGAGGGTAAGAGATAAATTTTATTATATATGTTCAGTTGAAATAAATCCTTTCTTCAGTCATCAGAAGACTCAAGTAACTCCTTACTTGATGCTCAATGGGCCGTATGTAATACATGACGGAAGTTACAAGTTGTTTACAATCCTAATGTAAAGAACAAGCTTAGGATTTTACACTAGGTGCTTATTCAAAAACATTTCACTTCTGCTCGTCGCTAGAATGCAACATGTGCCACCAAATTAATCTATGGAATATTCCATAACTCTTCCACTATAGTGGCTAAACAGTGAAACCAGAAGGTCAAAAGCGTTTCAGGTAAAAATACCGGGTGTAATCTCGCCATAAAATGTTTATAGCCGCACTGGATATTTTCTTCGCACACATGCATATTAAATCCGATACAAATTTTCCTAACCATATGTATGTAATACTTTCCATTTTCTTTCTCAATCTACAAGTATTATGAGTTTGCAACTTTTGCCATCCAGCATGGGCTACTTTCTCCTAGATGCTAACCTGGGCTTTAGATAAACAGGTATTTGAATATGAGATTCCGGAGGCAGTGCTAAGGTTCCTGGCCCATCCCAAAGGCAGACAGTGAGACGGGCACCGTCACGGTAGATACTGGCGAGATCCAGGACCATAAAACCCTCGGTTCGTTGCAAGCGGCTTGTCAGCATGTAACGAAAAGCACACTCACCAGGATGGCAGTGCTCGAGGAAATGAGAGAGATAGAGAAAAAGCATAACCAGAGCATACCTTAGTTGTCCGCTCGTAAAGTAACCCCGTATGCCCGGAGTGCGTGCCGGGTCTCTCTCGTCTCCGTCTCCACGGTGTTTGTTAAACTGGAGGAATATGCATGAGAGGCACCCGCTGGAGAGTTATGCTACGGTGACCTTATAACAGTGGACAGAAAACTTAAATATGTATACTATACTCGGCATTTGAGCAAGCGGTAATTAGACAATCCAGGGCGATTAATGGACTGTGATCTCAAGTGCACATCAAAACAATAAGTCATTCATTTCTCCTATTCCACCGAAAGTTAGAACAAACATTAACAAACGCTGTTAATTTATCAGGCAGATTTATTTAAATTTGCACTTGCTTTTTGACATCAGTTATGTACTTCTATGGTCTTGTTCTAACCCATTATTAAAAGGAGCCACTGTTGCTTTTAGCCATATCAATATCAATAACAGCCAGAGGTAAAGAAGTAAAGGACTATGCAAAATGGATGCTTTCTTATAGCAATGCTGTTTTTTATACAATTACTTATTTGGCACCCTTATGATAAAGGGATCACTGTGGCTCTCACGTAGGACTAACGAACCAGGACCATGGGATAAAATTGAGGCGCTGAGAATGACAACTAGGTAGCCCACTTGAAGTGGGCCTCTAGATAATGTTCTTTTTAATTGTTATTAAGGGACACCTTCAAGTGTACTTTACCTAGTTGTCATTCTCATTACCTCACTTTTATTTCACATGCTTATAAGATTTTAAGAAAGTGAAAAATAATTCTTCAAAAAGAATATAATTTCCATCATACTAAAACTGGGGGTATCAAATTGTTGCAGCTATTTCAATCTAGAATTTCAACTTGATATGATTCGCTTTATAGGATGAATAAAAATTAAGGAGCACAATTTCAGGGCTTACTAGCATCATTGAGGAATAGAGAATGATAAGATAGGGTTCCCGAAAGATCATTGCGAAACGAAACTGTTTTTCTGAAAATCATATTCTGAAAAAATATTTTTATTTAGAGTTTAGTAATACTTATTAAAAAAATTTAAAAGTAATTGATAGCGTTAATAATCGTTTAGGTGTTCAAAGTATATTTTCCTCCTGGAAGTTTTGCTTATAACTAAAATTTCAGATCTCCTCCTTTTTCGAAGGTCTCGTGATTTTAAGAAGTAAACCCCGAAATTCATTTGTTTAAAATCAATCTTTCTCGGGGAAATTTTGTTCGTAACTGAAATTTAAAATTTTCAAGTTTTCAAGGTGTCATCATTCTGGCAAGTAAAAACGGTAGTCTATGTAGGTATTTATAATACATATTCCTAGCAGAAGGCGTATTTGTAACTGATATTTAAAACACGCTGATCGGTTTTTTGGAGGTCCCTTCATTCAAAGAAGTAAACCCATATGTATAGGTGTTAAAAATACATCTTCCTTGATTCTTCTCCTTCTAATGTGTCTTATACTTCATTTCTGGACACAACTTCCTAGGAGATGTATTTTTAATACTTGGACTACCGATTTTACATCCTACAACTACAGTCCTTGGTAAAACGGTAAGGGTGAATAAAAATTCAGTTATGAAGGCATACTCTTCGAAGAAGATGTATTTTAAATACCTTGCCTATGAGGTTAACTTTATAGAAGGATAAGATCTTGAAAAAAATGGCCAGGGTGCCTTCTACTTAATTTCTAAACACAACTTCCTAGAGGATAATGTATTTTTAACACTTGGATTATCAGGTTTTCTTCCCAAAACTATGGGACCTGGAAAACAGCAAGGATGAATAAAGTTTCAGTTCTAAAGGCACTGTTCTCGAAGAAGTTGCTTTCAAAATACCTGGAATACCAGATTAAGTTTCTAGAAGGATAAGACTTTAGAAAAACAGCCAAGTTGCTTTCTACTTACGGTTTGAACGCAAATTCCTAGGGAAAGATATTTATTTAGAACACCTGGAGTACCTGGTTTACTTCCTAAACATACCAGACTTTGGGAAAACGGCCAGGATAAATAAAATTTCAGACAAGAAGGTACCTTCATCCCGTGCAGAAATTTTCCCATCTTTCCCTATTTAAAGTTGGATTCTGGTGGGATCCCTATCAAAATAACTAGTCTAGAAAAAACTAATTTGGGCACCTATCAGAATATTTAGTCTAGAAAAAACTGGTCAGGCCTCCTATCAGAATATATAGTCTAGAGAAAACTGATAGGTGCACTGTCATTATCTAGTGAAGAATTCCATGCTACGTATAGGTATGGCCAATCTTTCTGTATCTAATGTGGCCCCGACCAACGAACTCGTAAAAGCTTATATTGCCTAAAATATTAATTCTAAAGTTTTTAAAGGTTTCAGTATGCAGAAATAATGTTTGTAGGATTATTTAAATTCGTTATTTTCGAAAAATTGATTAACGGGACTAATGAATATTTTCTTGTGAAATTTCAGGATCAAATGTCTAAGTTCCGTTCTTAAAAATTTTTAATGTTTATAAAAAATATCTCTTCCTGTCATTGTAAAAAATTGTAAAGTAGTCTGCAATAGGAAAAAACTTAATTGTCCACAAAGAAAAATTTCAATTTATTAAAATTGTTTATTAAAAAATGATTTTATTGATATGCTTAACAGTTTGCATATTTTACAATTACATAATGGCGTAGTACTATAAATATTTAATTGGAAAAATAAAGTGTAAAATTTGGTGTTTTAACTTTCTTGAGCTGTAGGTTATGAGGATGGCTTTTTTATCTAATTTCAACTCGTAGGCTTAGCGCAATTGTTAAGACTCTCGACTGCTAGGCGATAGATTTAGGTACAGATGTAGGTGTTCAATACCCCGTAGAGTTAGAAATTTTGTTTGTAACATAATGTTTAAAAATGTAATATATGTATTCTCTCTGAACAGTACCATTAATATTTGAAGTCAAAATACTCGCAATCAATTATTATTTATTTGTAGATACATTATTTAAAATTACCCAAAATATTTAAATAAAACTTTAATTTTGGAAATTATAAATGATATTCGTATGATATACAGTTGTATGAAGATAAATGTATAAAAGTACAGACTGCCAGTAGCGTGACAGTAATCTGTGAGAGACCCGCAGGGGCCCTTCTCTTTAATTGGGTTTTAGGCAGGTAGACCCCACAAGAACCCAATTAAAAAATCTCGTGGGGCTTCTATGGTTTCAACCTTGCGTTCTAGAAGGGACTCCAACTAGCTTTCCCCGCCAGAGCCTAATTAGAAATAGGTAAAACTAGTCAGAGTCCCACTAGAGCTCTTTCAAAACTTTTGTATGGGTGGCAGGTGATGTACTCTGAATATCTGGACTATTACGTTTATTTCATAGAAGGAGGAGACCTTCTAAACTTATCAGGGTAGCTGCATTTCAGTTTTAAACGTCCTGAGGTTGTCGATTTTCCAAAAACATTTCCTTCTTCCTAATTGAAGTACTGAAAATCGATAATCGATAATTGATCCTTCATCAGCATTTATTGACATATGTAAATAAACATCCAAAACCTTAATACTCATTTTAAATAAACGTAACTAGGTAAATAAAATTGTTATGTCTAATGAACAATGTAATTTCACACGGTTTTTTATCAATCATCAGAAAGATTAAAAGATTAAATAATTTCATTATCTGTTGATCAGTTGAAATTTTTCGACAGAAAAAAAATTGATTTCGAAATTTGAATCAAGTTGATCAAGAATCAAGATATCAAAACGTTGCATCATTTTGATCAATGTGCTGTGTCAACTTGACAACAAGCTGCTTAGAGTCCAATCAGTATTTTCTGTTTAAATGAATGAACCAAAGAAATCAATATTATCTACATAATACTGTCTTTTTTAGTGTCCCTAATATTAACTTAATGAAAATTGTATCGTTTTAACTACACATGTGGAGGGTAGCTGTGGAAAACTTGTCAAAGGATGGCGAGTTTATGCAGGCGTATGCATATACGCAGGACATATGGTGATTGGCATTGCGTACGACACGGACCCCCACGGAAGAACTGAGAAAACCTTGGGACATATAGGGTGCTGCGCTGCCTCTCGGCACCCCGCGCAAGAGTCCTCATGAGTTTTCAATGAGATTAGCGGCCCATCTGTGCCGAAGCCGACCCCATAGTCATCATCGACCATGGACAAAGCTAGTCAACCTGCTCACTGCTCAAAGACCCTTCACGGAAGTTCTGTCTCTTTCTATCCCTTACATATCGTGAATTTGGGCACCACATCGTGCACTTGCTACGCCTGAATGAGGCGTCTGTTGAGCTAGTGTATGCGACCATTGAAAATATCCGATTTTTTAACCCCAAGCATCATATGGTTTCATTTAAGGCCGCTAACAACCGCAAGACTACAAAAAATCGGGTTGGTCGATTTTATATCATAATATGACTTCAAGGACTGAAAACACAATTTATAATTTTGAGTATTTTTAAAACGTAAGGTTTTAAAACATAAGTTTTTAATAAATCAATGATTTATAGTTGATATTTTCTGAGCTGAAAAGACTAGATTAAGGATTGCTGTCAGCAAATTTTTAATCTTCTTACTCCGCTGTTAAGAGCGTCCTTGCAATTGCAATTATTTAAAACGATCGTTATCGTAAGATTGAAATAAGAAAAACTGAAGAGCCTCATAGGGCTCATGAGAAATTTAAAGTACGCCACAAAGCTGGCCGATTAAGCAGTAGAATTGTATCGATCCCTCGGCTAGGTTACCCTGGATTTTGGACGATGGCCCATATGGAGCCTGCCCAGCGCATATGTTGCGACAACGCCGCTAACGACCTGCCTTAGGCGCTCGAAATCCTAAACGGTGGTTCACTTCTCACCCCATGAAAGTAAATAACCATGCGATTGTCATTGGTAAATTGGTATTTATCAGAAGTTGCAGTTTTAAAAGAATTGAAGTCATTAATTTTACTTTAAGGTACAAAGAGGAAAGCTGGGCTCATTTTTAGTCGATTCTCGAGCCGAAATTGAGAAACAGCATTTGTTATTAAAAATAACTAAAATTGACTAGGCCATGTAAAAATTCATTAATTTGTGAAATAGTAAATAAAGCATTCTTGTGCTTCGAATATGTCATAATAATTAAATAAATTACGTTAAAACAAGATTTTTAAAGTTGTAAGACAGCTTTTTGTACAGGTTTTAGTTTGATATAACTAAAAAATATTTCCTAATCATTGTAATTTTAATGTGCAATCTAACTTTTAAAACACTTTTCATTCATTAAAAAATTTCTTTTGTTTCAAAATACGAGAAACTTCGCTATTATTCGTTCATTTGAGCTTTAATCTACATGCGCAAAAATTTGACACATTTTTTTATCTACAACTTTTTGTAAAAAATTCGTGTAACAAACTGCAAATTTTAAAGCCCATACAAATTTAAAAAAATTTTAATTAATTATGAGTCAAAGGATTTTTATGAAAAACTTTATAAAGAGGCTTTAGTCGAAGCAGTATATAATAACTTGTTTTGGGTAAAATGTAGAAGGAAACAAGTAAGGAAAAGATTTTTTAACCCAAAAATGTATATTATTATCAAAATATAACTTGAATATAAAATTTTGACGCAACTTATGGCAAGTAATTTCGCTAGCAGCATCGCAAAGCGTATAAGTGTGAAAACTATCCGGGCTTTACGAAAAGGTAATGTAATCTTTAAAAACACACGCTGGTTTACCTGGTTTTGTAAGTGGATTAGTGAATCCAATATAGTATGCAACTATCAAACCAGGGTGTTCGTTTTAATCGACCAAAAAAGTGGCCTGTCATATCGAGCTTTTTATCAGTTAAAAAAAATGTTTTACGGTCAATTTCAATTTATGAATTCTTAAAAGCAAATGGGCATAATGTTGGTAAAACTTTTTTGCATACACAACTCTTTAAAGTATACCTTAACATTTTTTAAATCAAACGCTCCATGATTTACACGTATAAAAAGGAAGCTTTCCAATTAAACGCGTTAAAATTAAACGGCCTTTCAATATCTTCTAACCATTATTTTTATAAGGTCTTCGCACAAATGTGGGAAACCTACAAAAACTGAGCGCGTAGCGTGAGGTAAATATATAATCGAGCGCAAAGCGGAGAACGAAAAGTCCCACGCCTAAGGCGTGCTAAAAAATATGAGTGAAGTGAAACCGTTTTGTACCTTGTTTTCTGAATTTTTATTTTTTTATTTTTAACCTTATTTTTCATGATTAAAACTAAAACTACGCTTTTTATCAGAAAATGTTACGAAAAAAACTAAAAAGACACTTCCTATCAAAATAGAATTTTGGATTTTTTATTATTTTCTTGTGCGATCAAAATTTGAATTTTTTTTCAAGAAAATTCAAAAAGTCGTTACAACAATCCTGTAGGGTTTTCAAAAATAAACGTTTTCCTTATGTTGACTTTCTTTCATATCATACATTATATGACTTAAAATTATCATTTATTTTTGTTTTTTCAAATTCTGTAAATTCGATAACTTTTGTCATTTTTCTTCTCTCAAAAAAAGTCAATGGGATAAATTGTTTGTCTTTTTTAAAACTAAGAAAAGCTGTACATACAATTTTTGAATCTTGAAAAAAGGCTTAAACCTTTTTAAAGTGCTCTATCTTTTTGAATTTTCATTTAAAATAGCTGACCCTCAATTTTCGACACTAAAAGAGTTACCAAAGGTCAATCTGATAGAAATATTATTTTTTTAAATATGGTGCTCACAGACAGACATATATACATACCAGTCTTTGATACGTTACTGTCTGAAAGTAACGCGTTAACGTGACCGTTACTGCTTAAAAAGTTGTAACGTGTTGCCGTTACTATTACTGAAAAAAATAACGCCTTACCTTACCCTTTTTTTTTTATTAATATTTATTAATTTATTTAAATGTTAAAAAAAAATCTTAAGAGTTTAGTACATTTCACTGAAAATTTGAGTAAGACTGAATATATTTACAGTTAGGTAAAGTAATTCAAAAAATAATAAGGTAGATGCACTGGTTATTGTCACTGCATTAGTTATTGTCAGATGGCCCAGTATTTTTTGCATTACAATATTCTCTCTTGCCGCGTATGATAAAACTTGTGTTTTAGGTCAGTTTCAATATTTTTCAATCAAACTAGTATATTTTTCTCTTGTTTACTTAGTTATGTGCCTGACGATAACTAACGCACTTGCATAATTTGAATTGGAATCACGAATAAAAATTGTCTCCAATGAAATATCATGTTAAGTAATCCAAATTCAGTTTTTGTCTATCTATTTTAATAGGTTAAGACCTTTGTGATAATAAAAATTAAGTTTTAAATGCAATTAAAAGCATTTTTAATTTCTAATTTAGTTTAAGGTGACGATTACTAGTGCATTTACCTTATAATATTAATAAAATATCACTTTTGAAATATTGCCCCCAAAAGTCTGTTTCATAACATCCCAAAAAATACATAAACGAACATTTATATAATTTTCTTTAAACAATTTATTATTGTTTTTAGTAATTTTATGATCGAATAGAATTATAAAGTCCTGTTTTTACACAAATTTTCCATTAGCTGTTCAATTTTCAGTTAGAGGGTGGTGATAGTTTATCAATGTTAACAAGAGTGATTGCTTAAATAATATCATATTGTTATTAATAATATTCTCTTTACAATCTTTTCAAAGAAAAATAGTACAACATTCAACAATAAAATCGGGTTTGGAAGAAAGAAAGCTTTGTGTAGTGACTGTTCAAAGTCTGAACCTGGATGTCAAATTCTTTCACCACGGAATGCACTAAGATTTTTTAGGTAATTATTTTTTCAATGGCTTGTCGAATTATGCTGTCAGGTGTTTTGCCTCGTTCAGATTTTTTTTGTATGTGCGCATTGTGACTAGAACCAAGAAAATACATTTTTCGGAACTCCACGCGGACTGGCAATATAAATCGGTTAATTTGGTGCTTAGGCCAACCTGCCCCCCAAAAATATGGCAAAACAGCTCCGGCCACGTTTTAAAAAATTGGATCAATTTGTAGGTTAAGGAATGCAAACAATTGATTCTAGCGATACCTCATTTCAAAGCTAATGGCATTCACAAATAAGAACCAGAATCAGTTGGTTTGAAATAAATTGTTTATTGATCCATAAAACAAAAAAATCACGAAGTGAAAATTTTAGTCACCTCAGTTGAAAACAATTTTTCGGTTGTAATTTTGACATGCGAATGCACGATGCAATAAAATGACAGTTGATGTCTTTATAAAACATAGTACACTCCTACTCGTTGCGGTAGCGCTATAAACATTTCCGTTATCAAAAAATAAAGCATTGGAAAACCTGCCCCATTGGCCAATCAGCCCCGGTCTCCTTTACATATGCACAGGACAGTGACATCTATCGGAAATGTTATACTTTTGTACAGCAGATCCTATCTTTACAGTACTTTCATTTCGGAAGAAGCTTCAACATTTTTACTATATTTTAAAAGAAAAGTCACTTTCTCAAACATACGATATTTTTACCTCATAAGGTACACTGCTGTCGGTATTCTCGTTGCACATCTACACTGAGCTGGAGCTCTCTTATAATTGTATGCCAGTGGAGACGTTTTTGGCCACGAGCCGAAAACCCTCTGCAAGTAACCTAGTGCCCTTTACAAAAAATGTTCACTGACCTTGGCGAGATGGGGAAATAAGAGGGTTGTTAAACACTTTGGCTGAGCTAGACCGCGCGTAGCAGCCTCCCTTGCTTTTTTCTCAACCTGCAGGAATAAACGAGTTACGTATTATACCAGGGGTTGAAGAGGGGCCCCTTTCAATGCCAGGTTGTATTCCTGGCCATGCCATCTGGCATGCTATTATACCAGTATTTTAATTTAATTAACTCTACGTACCGTGCGAATTCTATCGATATTATCGGCACTTCTCTGGGATTAAGCTTATAGAGGGACCGCGAATTTAATACAAATCTGTCATTTAATTGGGATTGTTGCGTCGACGAGCACGCGAAAAACATATTTGATGAAAGCTCAGCATCCTAGACTATGCACGAATTGCACAATGAACGTTCAGTGGAAAATCAAATATAGTTTTTAAAACAATTTTTTGATTTTTTGAAAAGTAAATATCTTTTAGAAAATATATGGCATACATTTAAAGAAGAAAAGCTTTTGATAGGAGTGTATAACTTTAATCTGAATCCGAATTCTAAAGCATCATATTTTGATACAATATAGGGTCAAAACTTTGCACAATTAAAAACAGTTGACGACAGCATAACTACTGCATTCTAAATCACAATAAAATGGACATCCTCCTATGTAAATTGCCAATTGCTTGTCTATTATTTAGAGATTTGATACAATGTCGGATATAAATAATACATTTACGCTTAGTGTGATTTATTGTGTTTAGCAAGATTTAAAATTGGTGCTTTAACAGTCCCATACTTGACACTCGGCGAACAAACTATTTTTAACCTGATGTTCTTCATAAAAGCTTCCTTAAAATTTCTTCATATTTATATGAAAACAAGAGTAACAAGATGTTTAATACGCAGGAAACGGTTTCAGATTGGGTGAATGTTGTATAAAGCAAAACAAAAACTTTCTAAGAATAAAATAACGCGGAACCGATAATAAGCTGGGGACAAGCCTAGGCCAGGGTCGGCGACCTTGCCTGGTCATCAACCCTGGTCATATTAAGCATTGTATTCTAGCTTGAACCAGGCTTGATCACGAGGCCAGGGCCTAATTTTCTCAGCTTTAAGCCCGGTCAGGACCGCGACAAATTTTCCACACGGACATTATTGTTCCTTTTGATTAATTTGGAATTTTATTAAATATACGAGATTAAAGTAAATCAATATCTTGAAAGATCATTTTTCCGATAGACATATTAGCAAGATAAGTGGAAAACTCTAGATCATTATGTTTTATTAGTTGTTTGGAATTATAATTTTTAAAACCAGATTCTCACAGATAAGGACCTGCCTATATTGCAAATGGATTTCCTCGTTCAGGGACAAAAATCCAGCTGACTCAGCTCTCCAAACTCGTTTTGTGTTGGCCCCTATAACGCCGCTACACGTACATAGCGCTACGGGCCAGAACGGAACGAGATTTTAGAGTTTAGACTGCTAACCCCTGATTAGAGAGTATAGCATAGAGGTACCGAATTATAATTAACTTAGGATAAGCAGGATTAAGGGTAAAAGAATTATTTATCTACTCTGGCCGACAATTGTTGCTTCTTATTAGAATTGCTTTGGGACAGAGGTAAACGTCGCGCTCTATGAAAACATATACATCCATGCCAAAGGCTATTTTTTCTGTTCATGTAGAAAAGAGGACTTTTAATTGATCTGGATTTACTCCTGCGATACAATTGAAATATCTCGTAGCAAATCTATCTATGAGAGTTGTTTAGGTTTCTAGTGAGAGTTAAATAGGCTTCTTCTGAAATTATAGGTGGACCAAGCAATGACCTATTTTCTTCTGCAATTCCAGGGCGACCGCCTATACCATTGATAATAACATCTCCTAATTGAGTTTCATATCCACAGTCTTCAAGGGGATCTTTGTATCGCATTCATGTATTATTCTCTTTTCTCTCTCTCCATTTATTCAAAATTGTGAACTGCGCCTATAAGTTGATCAAATTTGTCTTCTCCTAGTTTTCTGAATTTCGAACTTTCTTCGTGTATTTGTTGAATATATTTTCTTAATGTAGATTCATGATCAATTTTTATAAATTGTTTATTTCATTTCGCCAAAGTTTGCAAAGCGTACTTTTTCTCTATAAAAGTTTTTAGAGTCTTGTGTAGTATTATATCTTCTGAATTCGATAACTCTGGTTTTTTAAATGTCAACAAGATTATTTTCTAATGTAAAAGATTTGTTGCGTTTTCGATCTTCAAAGATTTCTGCATTTTGTTGATTTGTGTAGTAGACGATTCAATCATAACATAGAATAAATGTTTATCTATGGAACCTAAATTATTCATTATAACAGTTAAGCCTATTGATGCAAACGAACAAAGGTATTTAGAAAGATCCTAGGATTAGCGAAAGTAAATATCTTTCAAAATTTTTCGTCTACCAGGGACATCATATAGTCTATGCTCATTGTAAGCATAGCTAGAATAGACATATTAAGAATAGGGTGTCTGAAGGAACTATCTGAGCTGCATCGTAACATCATGGAAGCATCGAAATAAAATGGCGAAAGTCTAATAGGGAGAAGTGACAGCTCAGATTAAATTTAGGCAATAAAAAGAGTTTTAACAATTGAAATGCTTAACAATGTTAATATGAAATAAAATCTGGGCCAGGGTAACAATAATTTACAGGTCTTTGGATTATAGGCGATAGTTAAATTGAAATATCAAAAAAAGCAAGCACAACAACAAACTCGACCTAAAAATGCATTATGCGGATTTCGGGGATATTCATTTTCTCGATGCAAGACGAAAAAATGGCTCCTGTAAGTTTATATATTTCTTCAATGACTAAATGATTTTCTTATTTAAAGATTATAAAATTATACACGATTTGTGGAAAATAATAAATTCCTGAAATTAGCTACTTGGTAAAAATGACTGATTTACATGAAAAGTTTACATAACTATACTCCGTTTTACTAGAGGATGATATTCCGAAAAGACGAATTCTCATTTCCTGCACGCATCTTTTTAAATAAAGAAAAGTGTATGTCGTTGTACCTAAAAATTCAAGGAAGAAGTGCTAAACTAAGCACTACTACATGTTATAATGTTATCAACAAATTTAATAATATACACCAAAATCTCGCTTTCAGTCAAGTGTCGGGGTTTGCTTTCAAATGGGCTTGGACTGATTTCGGTAGGACAGAAACGTAAACAGTGAGGGCTGACTGACTAGTTTTCAATTAGAAGATATATATTGTTGCAACGGCTCTCGCCCTACTCCCCTGAGAAACTGTGGGAGCCAGCAGTTCTAGGAAAGCCGAAAACGAGGTGACTGAAAGCGAGAGCTTGGTGTAACTCATATACGTAGACTTGCCAGGAATGATTTTCTCCAAACTCATTATTCATACAGGTAATTTGGCCTCTCTGCTGCTGAAAGGTTTATGAAAAATGTTGAAATGCCAAATTATTCTATCATTGTCATACATTCCCTCTCTTTATTATGCTAATCAGCAGGTCAAATTTTAATATCTCAAAGCATCCTAAATCCTCCAGCATGAATAATTGAATTATTGAGTAAATTTTAATCGAGTAATATACCAGCTGATAAATGACCTGGTACCTAATTTTTTTTCTAAGACTTAACAAATCACTATTTTTAAACTTAATAGAATGTTTTTTTTAATGCAGTAAACAGATAATCTGGTCTAATAGCTGGGCGAACCAATATTTTAATATATCGATATTACTCATTTTAACATTCAAACCTTTTTTTGTCATAACATATATTAATAAAAATTAATCATTTTCATCATTTTCGTCTTCACTACAAGTACAAATACCTCTTTTTTTGTTATAGGGTAACGAGAGAATTTCAAATTTATTATTTGTTATATGTGATTTTCATTTGAAGGGTCCGCGGTATAAAACTGTTAACTGACATGTTGTTCGATATTCATTTGTTTGTATTTTTCGTTTTTTTATCAATGTATTTCCGAAAATCGCGTTTATGTATCTAGACCATAGGTCCGTGGTCTAAACCTGTTAACTGCTTCTGGCGTTTTATGGAAAATCCGTGTTGTTCCTCACGTCGGCCCAGTTTACTTGTGAAATTAGGAAGTCAAGACTGTGAAAATGGTTTCAAGCATATTTATGCTCCACATGCGATTCCTGAGATTTTGATGTAAAAAAACTTTCCTTCAGCTTAAAAAACAATGCAGAAAAATGCGAGCCCAGGAAAGACAATAGAAAAAAAGTTTTAGACCGATGGACCCCTTGTAGATAACATATGTGTAGCTTTAACTTGTAAAACGTTTAATTTTGATTCGGATGTTATAAAAATAATGTGTATTTTTCTCTAGTACATGAACAAGCAAAACAACATTTTTCGGATTAAAAAAATATTTACCATTGCAAAAATAGCGATTTTCCTTTGCCGTGTAAAATTTCTTAAATGTCTGTTAACAGATTTAGACCTTGGACCCTTCCTTTTTTTTTAATAATCATCTGTTTTGTTCTTATAATATTGAATATTTATGAAAAATAATATTTTCTTAAATATTATTTTATAATGTAAAATTATTTCAATCATTATGATAAAATAAGTAAGGATTTCTTATAGCAATTTCCAATTATCAGATTATCATGTACTTTTCAAAAACTTCTCTTCATATGTGAAACACCAAATTTTCTTCGTTTTGTTCTATTTATCATAGGATAGGATCGGATAGGATACGATAGATGACGAGATGGGAGAAAGGGTGAGTGACCGGGCAGAAAGAGGGTTTAGTCAATTTAATTAATGTTCTAATAAACTACAAAATCCTTTCTTGCAGGTGCATGGCGCCTAATTTGACTTACTTCTTATTACTGCCCTAAGTCGACAGGCAGACCGTAAAAAAGCTTTAAAGCGATATCCATTAATGACTTTGAAGAAACTGTACACTCTGGGATGATAAATAAAAAATTTAATGCACGTATCAAAGCGTAATATAAAGAATATAGACTCTCCTATCAGCTTAAAAAATCGGTCTAAATAAATACAACATCAAGAAAACAAGTGCATTTTCTGAAATATGGAACAATCTTAATATAAAATATTTAATTCGAAAAATATTAGAATGGTGATTTCGGTATTGGAAATTCCCTCTCAAATTATCGGACCTGAAATTTTTATTTCATAATTTCACATATTGTCATATTTACAACAATTTTATTGTGTAATATCGCCGTCATTTAACACTACTGATTTCGAATCGTGTGTGCCCGGACATTTTTTTAAATAATATATTTCATTTTTTACTTTCAAGAACTAATAATAATCTTTTTATTGTATCTATAATATGATAAAATGTAAAAGTATTACGATTTACACGGCGGACGGGGCTACTCGGCACTATTTTTGAATAAGCCTTTTCGGTCCTTACGTATACCGTTTTTTTCTCCCCAATATGATTATTTTTTGAATACTTGTATGCTTGGGAGGTTTTGGGAGAACAATAAGCTTAAAAATAAAATTTTATATAGTTATTTTAAAAGATAGTAACTAGATTACTAATAAAAGAGCTTAAGTGGTCTATATTGCGCGACTCACTATCACGTCCCTATTATTTTGTTAAACGGTATCCCCATATGGTACACGATTGTATGCATATTACAAGTGAAGTCTCTTATTTTTGCTAACGAAGCGATTTTCTCGTATGTGTACTTAGTTTCGAACAACTTGTCATGAAAGCACTTGCTTCCAGTCGACCTTCCTGCCCTGGATGTATGACTACAGCATATTTGTGGCATCGCGAACACAGCTCTTTGTCATAGATGAGTGATTTTTGGAACACGGGGGGCGCATTCGTTGACGAAGGAGAGAGAGAGAGAGAGAGAGAGAGAGAAACAGAGGATCTGTGGAGTAAGCATCACAAAAGGGAAATCAGCACTAAAGGAAGTATGTTAGGTAGAGATGTGAAGTGAGAGAGAAAGAGAGAGAGAGATGAGAGAGTCAGTGCTCTATTGTATTTCGGGGTCATATTGTGCGAACGTACCCTCATCCATACTGTACAGTGGACATCCCCTACTTTCTACATCTGTCCTCAATCACCAGTCCACGAAAATGGGATACATGCTCTTAACACCAGTAAAATTATTGCCACGAATCATCCTACAGTTCGTAAAAGTAGAAGTGGTCAATAAAAAAATCTACTGATGTTTTGAGAAGTACGCCATATTCATTTATTAAGAATTTTTTTTATTCCGAACACTCATAATTAAAAAATTGTTTATTACATAAAATATTTCCCTTCCTTAAAGAAAGAAAATGACAAATAGCCATTATCTCATCGTAAACTGTTTTTGAAAGTTTTTCTTTATTTTCAAGCAGTGTTTCATTTTTTTAGACCCTGTACGTACACGGAAAAAGTAAGCTGTCTTAAATTTTCTTGACTGTCTTCTACATTAGGATAAGCCACTAACTGAAAATTTCGTGTAAGGTTTATCACAAGGTATATTAAAATTATGAAACGGTTAAAAGAGTCCGAAAAATTATTCCAAGAATCTCAGAATATCTAATCTCGATTTTGAGAGTCATGAAATTAGTCGCAAACTATTTCCATTGTTCCAAACATTATCTTAAATGTTGTAATAACCTTTATACGATATTTACAACTTAAGTTTTCTTAGTATCTGTAATTTTTTTTCTTTCATATTTAATAAAAGTCGGTCCTGAAACAAAAAGAAACAAAAAAAAAAAAAAATTGTATTTAACAAAATTTTTTTAATATAATGCTACTATAATAGCATACTGTACTACAAGTGCAGAAAGTAGAGCGTTCTATACAAGTGTGAAGTTTAATGTCAGAGTTGTAGGCGAATCGCCGGAGAGTTATGGACAAATCAAATATAAGTTGAAGGCGAGTCGGAAACGAGCGAAAAACCACCTGAAGATGAGGCGATCGCATTTACTGTAAACATCAAAAGAATTATAACTGTCTACATTTTACGCACGATATTTTTTGGATCGAGAGTAACATGTTCCTAAATGTATGAAAGACAAGGTACCACTTCTCCAGTATAGAGTTTCATATAGGAACATATTTGATGAATTCGTGACACATCGAGCTCAGAATGAAATTCCCTTTATTAAAAAAAGTCACGGAGGGACTTTCGAAGTTGGAATTTCGAAAACCTTTTTCTCGAGAAAAATGCATCCAAACTTAGCAAATGCCATAAGCGATAATGTTATATTTTTATTTAACCACAAAAGTCACCCACTCTCTCTCTCTCTCTCTCTCTCTCTCTCTCTCTCTCTCTCTCTCTTATCCGGGAGGCCAGGATACTGTCGCCAGAATTCAAATATCTCCTAAACTATGGCCGACAAAGCGGTTCTTTTTGTTGTGTCAGGTGTAGAAGAACTTGAAGCTGAACCTTTCATTTGAGCCGAAAATGACAGATTTACTCTCTACGTCCTTTTTAAAAAAACAGGCAAAAACGTGTTTGCCCTTAATTTACTCAGTAACATGATTTGATAACAAAATTTGCCTTTAGATTCTGATTCAGTTTAAAAAAATCTGTTGAAATCACCGACACTGTAAAAGAATTGCAATTTCACTTAACAATACCAGTATTGTAAATTTTCCTTATGCTCACTTTAGCCCGTCTAGCAGATGAGTGATCCTCTATTTAATTAAGATGAGCATTGAGATGACGGATGCAAGAACTCCTGACGCAGTGGACAAATTGTTTTCAGTAAACTTTTTTATTCGACAATTATTAATCAAGATAAAATATAAATACCCACAAAATATTCCGATCGAAAATTGATGTTTTGTAAAACATAACTTGCGATTATTCGGCTGTTTTTTGATAAAAATGCTTGGAATTTTCATTGTGTATTCTCAATAAATAAGCGATGACTATAAGAAACGCAATTTGTTTAAAAACCTAATATGTTTATTGCTTTTTGATAACAAATTCATTCCAATCGAAAAAATGTTAGTTGAAATAACGGCATTTGTTACTTATTATATATTTACTAGCGATACCTAACTTTTCTTTCTATTTTTCTGGAGACATGAAACTCGAACGCAATGAAAATTTTAGGGAATGTTTTTCTAAAAATGTTTTTAGGCATTCTTTTCTTATATTTCGATATATTCTTTCATGACATTATATTGCTTCGTTTTTATAATTTATAATAAAATAAATTGAAAATTATTAGTCAAGAAGCTGCTGAATTTATTTGGTTCTTACCTAAATTCAAAAATTCTACATGTATGCTGATATTAGAATACTGGCATTTGAAACGTGTAATATAATGTATGGGAACGTTACCTACGTCTCTGAAATAAGTTTCCAATACATTTAATGCAAAGTTTCAACATAATTTTGTACTGAGAAAGCTTAGGGTAGCATAGTTGATGACTTTTTCGGGGTGCTTCCGGATTATTAGTTTTGTTATAATCGAAAAAACTACTAATAGAAGAATCCTTTGGTGCAGATTAATATTTTAATTATTTAAAATTTTCTTCATAAAAATCTCATTTTTAAGAAATGTGGCTTAGCTTCTTATGCCGTGCCAACCTCCGCCTATAAATAACTTTTTATACATCCCAAATAATATCAAAAAACATAAATAAATAATTCAGATATTTCAGAACATATTTTGTACAAATTAGTAAACAAAAACTGCTTTCATGAAAATCACCAACCTAGGTGGTGCTGGCGCGAAATTAACGATTGCATATCGAAAGTTTAATACGATCATGATATAAAATGTAAAATTATTTTATTTAAGAGAAGTGTAATGTATGTCCGTGTAAAACACTCTCAAATCCACATTGTACAAGATTTTGGATATTATTAAAAATTAAAAATTTGAATTTGGTATATAGTTTCATTGACACAGGAAAAAGTACCTATTTTAAATGGGATGATTAAAAATGGATTAAAAAATTATTTGTGTGTAAATGTATATATTAAAATATTATTATGCAGTCACATTTTTTACACAATGTATTTTATTTCTTATTGATTAAGCTCTATATCTAATCACGAACTATTCGCAAATTTTTGTATTTCACAATGAAAAAGCAACAAAAAAAAATCAAATATAACAACTTACCCTGATTCTGGTTTTCAATTACACCCTCATAATTTATCATGAAAAATAATCAAAAAGTGAAATCATTGCACAAAATAACGGATATTCAAGGACAGTATAATACCTTTCTCCATTCAACACAAAAATCAACAAAAGGTTGGAGTTAGAGTTTTCTAAAAACATTTCAGTTTTTTTAAAATAATTTATTGAAGCATGTACTAAGCACATCTCCATTCATTCAACAAATAATAAGAGATATTATATTTATGTTGTATCAAAAAAGTTACCCGCATTTACGTTATCGACGTTAGAAGTATCGATTTTTAAATTTTAAAGTGATATAAGGAAGCAGATCACAGAAGCAGGAGGTGCATATTTGGTACAGAGTCTCCTCAAAATATATAAGAACAATAAACTAAACTTAAAGGTTTCAAATATGGATGTGAAAGTGGATCAACTTGTTACACAATGGAAAAACAATAGAGATCTGTACAGAAAAATGTAAATTAATAATCAATTCAATATCAGTATTTAGTTAAATGTCAACCGTTTCTTCATTGTTTAAAGCTTTAAATTACGTTTGAATTCAAATTTTACACCTTAGGATTTAGTGTGAAGATGACAATTTAGGTTGACATATTGTTTATTTCGCATATAATGCACCCTCGTGGAAGCAAGTGAAAGCTCGTTCCATGATTGTATATTGAACTGAGCTTGGCAATACGTTATCGACCCTATGTTCTTTCACTGCAAGGGAAGCGGAATAGAAAAAGGTGGGGGGTGTTCGATGAATGGGTGCACTTAACTCGGGCCTGCTTAAACAGTTGTTTGATCGGCATTATGCATTAGCATGTGGCTGGTGCCACCGCTTATTAGCGGCACTGAATAGACATTGGGGGATAAAGCATCAACGCCAATACATACACATGAATGTCTCCCTTCAATTACGAGATGCTGAAGGCAATGAAACTCATCTGCAGGGATTTCCGCTTTCATGGAAAGTTGGTCACAAAGAGGATTGCAGCTTACAGAAAGAGTCCTTAACTATTTTGAAGATTTTTGTGTAGAGCTCGGGGCGGATTAGATAAATCTGAGTCATAATTTAATTCCTTTTGGCTTATCTCAAGAAATAATAAGTTATATAATGGTAAAGTACGTTTATCACAAAAAGTTTTTAGTGTTATATCAATTCCAGTTACTTAACGAAATGATGTATTTTCGAAAGTAATAATCTTAAAAAACTAATTTAATGAATTATTTACTGAAGAGCTAGAGGCAACTTGCCACTGACTTTGCATAGTTTTTATTTTCCTCTTGGCGCATTATACATACACAATTCATAAAAACTGCTTTTCCATGGATATGTGATCACATAAGCTTAATATGTGGCCAGAAAACCTCTTTTTATAATTTTTCTTACATCTCAAATAGGCGAAAATAGAAAATAAACGCAAATGGATCATTTTCTATATGAAGGTCACTTTGCTTCCGGGTGCAATATTATTGTTAAAAAAGTTAGTAATTTTAATATATAATTAATATACATCCACATATTAAATCTAAAAAACGGCATATGAAATATTCATTAAGATGCTGCATATTAAATTTCACGTACATGTATATTGATCAATTCTTAGAAAAGTCAATTAATTTCTCTTTATACAAATTAAAAATAATTTTGGCAGTCATATTTAATTATCAATCATACACTGTAAAAAAGTTGGTGTAAATTTATATCCTGCAATAAACAGCAACATCAACTTTTAAATGGTTTGAAATTCGGATTCTACTTTAAAACTTCTATTAAAAACTCACAGAGTAATGGCAATACCTTTTTTGCAGCGTTAAAAATTAAAAAAATGTCATTAACTACTGTGGAAAGGTGACTTCAAGCGCATAAATAATAGCTCAAGTAGTATGTTGCGCGCGAAGTTTAAAAATAAAATACAAAACTGGGAAATAAAGGTAAATAAATTTATGTAATAATTAAATTAACAAAAAAAAAAGAAGCCAATATTTTAAATTAGCAAGTAGATTGTACAATTTTCGTTGGAGTAGTTGAATTTTTCATTTTTACATTTTACAGCATCCAACTTTATCGACTGACTGGCATTTTATTTTTTAAAGTTTTTAAAATTACAAGAAAAAGTATTCCGATTACTCCGTGAGTACTTTGTAGGAGCTCCTTTCGGTTCCGGAATTCATCCTTTGCACGACTTGCACTCGCTAGATACGAATGGTCCAAATTCACGTTCTGGAAATAATTCTGTGGCATTCGTCCGTGCGGACTTACACGGCAAAAAGTACACTGTAAGATGTACAATTTCGAACAGTAAATCTGAGGCGTAAAGCGTACCCACTGTGAAATGAGCAGTTTTCACAGTATTGAATGCAGTGTGAACAAGTAATCTTAAAGTATACTAGTCGCAATACCATTTGTAGTAATACATAATGCAGCTATTACAGTTTAACATTGCAGAATGGAATAGCATTGGTACACGATGTTTTAAGTAGACTACGCTAGTAGACGTTACGTTTTCCGATTGTGAATTAACAATGCTGAATTATACAGTTTACAACTTGTAAGCTATCCGCTTTTATACTGCGATGGGTAGTGGGATAGAAAGTAGATGGTGCAGTTTGAAATAGTAATCCGGTATACCAATATAGGGCCTTACCCTCCACCAATTTCGCAGTGCCAAATTGTAAAATGTGCTTTTTCGTACTGTGTTAAGTGCAATTGAGAGTCTTGAAGGTACCTTGTAAACCGAGGAAATAAATGTTACTGAGCGTGATTATAATATCTCCACTTTCAAACAGTCTTATTCGCTGAGCGAGACTTGTTTTATTTTTTACAATATTAGGTTTATTTTCATAATTGCTTATTAAATAATAATTATTTTTCCAATTAAAACTAAAAGATGTATTTAGATTATAATAAACTTCATATCTGCCGTACTAAGGACAATCTTACGTGAGTGGCAGTATAGTTTAGGTCGAATTTAACATTTTCAGTTATTAGAAAATAGACCGTAATCACGAAGTCAGTTACGTCATTTTTTCCTTAGTACGGGAGATATTAATTATTACGGCAGATATTAATAAATATAATAAATACACTTCAAATGCTAATAAGGTAAGGGTCTCAGTAACAGTAAAATGAAGAAAAATGGAATTTCGTCGATTATAGCGCTATCTATCGCGAAACGAGAAAAATGTTTTAGACAAGTCATACGCATTTTTATCCAAAGAATCCGAATATGCTATGAAAAATAGGGGTTCCTATTTAGGACTTCGAGCTTGACCCCACCCCCAGGGGGCGGTGTAGGTGAAACTGGTTTTAACATCAGTGTATGTACTCCTAAGAATGATTAAATTTTGATTCACAACATTTTTTCATAGAGTGCCTATTTTTTTAGATATTTGAAAGTTTCGAGTTAAAAAAGGTATATGCCTCGCAAGGCAAAACTGTGACTTTTGCTTGTTGATGCGAGAGATTTCTGATGGGAAACTATAATTTTTGCTCCCAGAAGGAGCGAGTGTTACTGATCGAAAGTGTAACCTCTATTCTTGCGAGAAACGTAGTGTACCATGCGGGCTGTATCGAGCGCTCGCTACAAAGTAGGGATAACTGGGTGACAATGTTAAATTATCACTCATCCTCATTTCACTTGGATATGGATTTACAATTTCATAGAGTTAATCTTGCACTTTGATATAGTGAGGTTCACTAATTTCTCCCAAAGTGTAAGAATTACTCTGTAGTTGTGCGAAAGGCTCCATTACTGCACCGCAGAGTAATATTTCATCACTTTTCCGAGTATATCTTACAGCGTACTTTCTTCCGTGCCGAAATATTTCTTTTTGTTTTCAAGAGATCTAATCTCAATATAGAAAATTTAAAAATTAAAAATTTTTGTACAAAGGTAGAAGTTCTTTTGCTTATCTTTTTTAGAAAAGGAAGGAAATGTTTGTTTTTTTCTCAGATTGCAATGAGAACATTTTATGGAGATTGTCCAAAATTGGTCATTGGATTCTTGGTTTTAGCTACAATTTTATTCTCTATTTTTTTGGTGCCAATGTGGCTTCGAAGACCTTCGAAACGGCCCTGTTATTTAAAATCTAGTGTGATTTCACTTCAGTTAAAAATGTGAAAATAAAACAAAGGTGGTTCAATTTGCAGACGACTGCAAAACTACTACGTCCGATTATGGAAATTATTCTATCGGCGTGAGGCATAGGAAGTTTACATAAAATTATAAATTTACTTGGGGACTAGAGAGTGCAAGTCGCGCCAAACGATAAGTTCCTGAGACACCCAAACGACCAATTACCATTTGGTGCGCATTTGGTTTGTTGTTTTGTACGTTAAATAGATTTTAAGGTTCTTTTACGATTTTGTCCAGCTTGGAAATAGATAAAAGGTTATTATATAAAAATACTTTTTGTTATGTTGCTGCACTTGTCTGGATATTGTACGTGCATTGGTAGCCATATTGCATGTTTATTCTGCGATCAACTGGCAGTGAAGTTATACATGTTTTAGTGTGCTCAACGATTTTTCACTTTTGGAAAAAATGAATCAGAGAATTTAAATCAAGTTTCGTTACAAAAATGCAATAAAGTGCAGTAATGTTTTTTAAATATTAAAAGTAGCTTTTGGTGACTCGGTTCTAAGCCGAGCAGAAGTTTTCGAGTGGTATAACCGTTTTAAAAATGGACGGGAAGACATTGAAGATGACGAGCGCCCTGTGTGTTCTCGCACATCGGTAACGGACGATACCGTCGAGAAAGTGGAAAAAATGACTATAAGCGATCGTCAAATTACTATCAGAGAGGTTTGCTGAGGTTGCCGGTATATCATATGACTCATGTCAAATAATTTTTACGGACGTTTTAAACATGAAACGTGTGGCAGCAAAATTTGCTCCGAAACTGTTAAATTTCGACCAAAAGCAATATCGCCATGACATCGCTCAAGATTTACTAAATGAAGTGAATAACGACCCTGCATTGCTCGATCGAACCACAACAGGTGATGAATTATGGATTAATGGATATGACGTCGAATAAAATGCTCAATCGTCCACCTGGAAGCATTCAACGTCACCATGAGCGAAAAAGGCACAAGTTCAATCAAACGCGAAGGTTTTGCTCACTGTGTTTTTAGATGTCAAAGGTTTAGAACATTATGAGTTCTTACCTAATGGTCAAAAGGTCAATAAATAATATTATTTAGGAGTTTAACGTCGTTTGCGTAAAGCAATTCGAAGAAACGACCAATTTTGTGGCAAAATTAGTCTTGGCGACTGCACCACGATAATGCAATCTGCTCATGCCTAAAAGTTTGTTCATGAGTTTTTGGGCAAACACAGCACCGTATTGCTGCCACAACCACCGTATTTACCGGACATGGCCCCTGTGACTTTTTCCTATGCCCATAGGTGAAGAAATTAATGAAAGGAAGAAGTTTTGACGACATCCATGAGATAAAAGCAGAATCGCTAAAGCAGCTGAATACCATATCGAAAAGTGAATTTCAAAAGTGCTTTGAAGAAGACGAAAATCTCATTATTTTTTTATCACATCTCGTATACATATATATTATTTTCTGCTAACGTTAATTAAAATGATAACAAGAATAAAACCATATATTTGAAATAGAACTTAACTTCATTATAATAATAAATCCGTTCGAATAACACTTAGGGTATTTCGTGGTCAAAATAGATTCTAAGGGCTTAAACCTCCAAACATGAAATATCTCGGAAATTATGATAAAGTAATATAGGATATATTTATGTATATTTATTATTATATTATATATCTTTTAGAGAAAATGGATACTTTCCACTTTCTGCGTGAAATAAGCTCGTTTAAGTATTCTCGCTGCCATCTATTCCAAAAGTGATTGCGCATTTTCTGAGCAAGTTCCCATCAGGTCAGGCGATTGGAATTAACACTGCGCATATCTTTTAGATGCACGCTGGTCCGAGAGGTTCCAATGATGAAACGGCCGGGTGCTAAAGGGAGAAGATCGCTGGGATCGGAGAAGAGGGGTGTTTAAGGGCGCGAATTCAGTATTGCCTCGATCGCAACTACACAAGTGTGCAATTGTTCGAAGGTTAGCAGTGTCTTTTCTGCTATTCGCGTAAAATGGTTCTTTAAGGATTTGACCGCCGCTTCCCAGAGACCTCCAAAGTGGAGAGCTTGGGGTGGGATAAAGTGCCAGTCAATACGTTCCTTATCAAGAAAAGCTTGAAATATGTCTCTGAAAGTTTAACAGCTTAAGTTGTAAATGTTTTGTAGATACTAACGCAGATGTTTTTGAGAGAAAGTACAAAAGCAATCACAGATTTTCAGAAATATAATTATAAAAATGTTTACGTCATAACATATTATATGTATATAAAAGTTTGTCATAAGGACAACCTTAGGATTTCGCCGGGAGCTGGTGCCAATCTAAAAAATTGCACGCGTTACCAGTGTGACAACTAACAAGGTGACCTTTCACAGATGTGTCTTTCAAGGCGACACCATGAGCCCACTCCTCATTTACCTCACATTATTTCTACTATCTCTAGCACTTCACCATTTCCAGGGGTACCTTTGCGGCAAACCTGCAAATCGAAAGAACAAGGTCACTTATGTATTTTATATTGACAACCGTAAGATCTATGCTAAAAATACAGAGCAACTACATGTAGCTCTAGGAATGTTTAAATGATACACTAAGGAAATAGGAATGGATGCGCGAAAAAATGCGCCAAGGTTCATTTAAAGCCATGAAAACTGAATGGCATCTCCGAAGATCCTGCGCGCGTCGACAGAAGCGCTATACGTTACTTTTGCGCTAGAGAAACTTATACATACCTTGGCGTGTCACCGAGCCGCATTCAGGATGTTATATCTATAAAAAATACTCTCCGAAGATGATATAAACGACCCATCCGGCCGACTTGGTCCTCCAAACTGTCAGCGAGGAACAAAGTATCTGCGACGAACATTCTCGCTGCCTTCGTAGTACTTTATTCATTTGGAATGATTCCATAATTGAAGAACGAGCTTAGATCCCTTGATATCGGGACATGAAAGGTTATGCACATAAATAAAAGCATGCATCTTAAGTCTTCTGTTCCGCGACTGTACATCTCACGCCGTCAAGGTGGTAGCAGAATATTAAATCTTGAGTATCGTCACAACAGGATTATTCTGGGTACAGGACATAGAGTCGCTAATGGAAGAGACCCTCTTCTTAAAATGGTCAGGCAGCATGAAGAAATGAGCAAAGGAGCGTTTCTGTACACTTCAGTATCAGGGGTGAGCAAAATGCATAAAATCTTATTTATCACGAGTACTCACTTCTGAAAGCCTGGATTCATAAAACACAGGAGAAAAACTCCCGTGAACCGCTCCTAGATAAGACGATGCACGGCATCTTCCACAGAAATCTGGAGGATCAGTCAATGTCGTATGAGCTAATTTTTGCTTTCCTTAAATCTCCCGGATTAAAGTCGGACACAAAGCTTTTCATTTTGGTATGTCAAGACGGTGTCATTTTCACCTTAACATACCGCCACCAAATTCTGAGCCAAGATAGTCCCGTTGATAGCTGCAGAGCGTGCCATGCACACCCTGAGCATCCTTCCATATATATATTATTATATTAAATGCTATGCATAGGAAAAACAATGACACCACCAATCATACTGGAAGTTCTAGATACGGTTCCAAACGATCGAACGCGCAGAGCACCTGAAAATGGGTCGGCAAATAGTACCAGTCGCCCTAGAGTTCGGGGTGCTAATAATAATTTAAATGGAAACACCAAGATGAGCCGGCGCAACGTCCACATTGAGTGGATGAATTACCTCAAGAAATACTTGCTAGACTGCTACGAGGCCAGCATTATCATTGTTTACATAAACTTTAGGGCACGCCTGCATTCTATGTGGTGCCAAAAATACCCAAAGCTTCAGCACGTTTCGCATCAATCATTCCGAAAGCAACGTGCATATCTCTTGAAAACTCGATATGTGTACGTAGCGCATCCCCAACCGCTACTTGAATAAGCAACAGATGAATATGAGAAGGCGACATTGAGACCAACCGCAAAAAGCAGTTACATTCTGAAAGATGACAGACATTTCAGGACAACGAGCGAAACATCAATCTGCATGTCCCTCCTAAGCCTCAGGATCTAGCTAAATGGATACCTTCATTCGTGAGGTGATCATCAATTGTTGAGATTATGGTGCTGTGAGATCTTTGGCTGCTTAAAAGCAAAGGCTAAAACCAGCGAACGGATCAAAAGGACAAAAAGAGGCTTGCATCAACTTGTTTGCACAGAGCATAGAGATATTGGTGCCCCTTTGAAAAAATAGATTTACTACCTCATCTGGAGAGAATCTTAAGACAACGAATAACGTCACCTTCCAGAGTTGCTCTCTGAGGGTGACATCATGAGCCCTCTGCTTCTTAGCATCACATTTCTGCCTCTATCGCTCACAGTACGAGATTCTTCTGGATACTACTTTGGCGAAACTTTTAATCGCGAGCATAAGATAACTCGTTTACACTAGAGAGACCTATACATACATAGGTGTGCCTCAAAGTTGCTTTTAGGAAGTAACATCAGTGAAGGAGTCTCTGCAAAACAGATGCATATCTCTTCGAGAGATTTGTTCTTCGATTCTGTTGGCGTTGAACAAGAGATCTGCAACTAATATGCTTGCTACCTCGGTTTTATTCTACTCGCTTGGGGTGGTTCAGTGGACGAATCACTACGCGTAAGATCAAGCATATGCATAAGAGCTTGCACATCAATTCGGCTGTTCGCAAAAATGCCCGTCGGAATGGCGAAGTGTAAGAGAGTGGCAATAAGGTGAGGTAAAAGGGGAGTGGGCTAATGGTGTCGCCCTGAAAAACATCTCTGAAATATGAGGTTGTTAGTTGCCACCCGATGGTTTGCTGAAGAGATCGTAGAAATGTTTCATACGATACTACGATTTCTCAGCGTCTGTATTATCTCGAGATAGTGCGAAGGAACTTCAGGGTACCCCCGAGGCGGCCTCTGTAGCTGGATTGTAGCTTGCCACAACTGTATTTAGTGTTATGATAATTGTTGATAATGATAATGATAATTGTTTGCTACGCGAAAATTATGTTAATTTGAAAACAAAGTTGACTCTCCTGCTTATAATAATTACACTCTTGTAATTTTTTCAGCCACTTTTCATTCTGAAGTAGAATTAATAATAACATTTTTTATTTGCAACGTTTAATTTACCATTCACTCTCAGATTCTGATAAATCCTCATTTTCATCCCGGTAGTTGTCATCAGATTCACATTCCCATTCAATGGCTTTTTTTAGGTCTTCTAAAGTTTCGATTTCTTCAAACTCTTTTTCGTTCCATGGAGCAACAAACATCATTCTCTTTTCTTTATACGTACCTCCGTATCTTTCAACTTTCTTTGGCTCTTGATCAAGTTTTAAATTATGTGACACGACTTTATAAAGAATAGGAGTTAGTGTTGTCACTACATAATAAATAATTGATTCATTTCTGGAAAATACAATAAAGTGTGCATCAGTCGTTGAATTCATACTGACCATGTTATTATTAATGTTTTCTATAAAGAAAACCAACAATTTCTTGTACAATTTTTAATTACACAAATTTTGAAGGACTCTTAAATAATTATTAAATTTTGAACGAGTCTCATTAATAATATTAAAAAAAAACTTTATTCTAAAATTATCATCAAAACATTTGTTTTAGTAAGAAAATAAATGCGTATAAATTTAAAAATCTAGAAGTCGCCGGAAAGTATAAAAATAATTGTTAAAATTTAAAAATGGGTGCCGCTGAAACATTCAAGTAATTTTTTAAAATTCAATTATGTCTCCAGGTTTTTTTATAGCAACCCTGTTTATGGTTATTTTGATTACTTTATTACTTTATATACAAAGAATGGAATTACTTTACTACTTTATTACTTTTATTGCTCCATCCATCACCCTCTACTGCGACCGCTTTAGAATTCGCTATAACTGATGAAACATTCTTTTCCATCTGCCTCAAGCAAAGGAGAGCCTGGTTTGTAAGCTGAAGGTGGTTTCCATGTTGATCTTACTTAAAAGAAAAATCTTTCCAATATTTGTTTTCGAAATGTGACAACGCAGTGTCAGTACTGTAAATAGCTTTTGCGTACAGATCACCAATTTTTTCCTGAAATAATTAATGCAGCATATTGTTAGCCATTTTTGAACAAAATTAAGGATCATTACAAGAAATTTGAGGATACTGAATAATGAGATTTGGAATCAAGAGAAATGTAGCTAAATTGGCTGAAGTATTTTCCCCATATTCCTAACTTTAACGAGTACGAAAATAGAAAATTGAAAAATTAATAATTATATTTGTAATACATACACCTTAAAAAACATGGTTACAAATATATAAATAAAATGACAAGGCCTTTTTACTTAATATCATTAAACTTATTCAAGTTTAAAAATTCGAATGAAAAGACATTTTATAAATCATGCGATGGGAAAAGCGGATAGTGTTTGATCTTATCAAAAATTACTCATGAATCTTAGTATAATCGTATAAAAATCTATCTAGATGTAATATTAGGGATTTAATAAGATATCTCGTCTTTTTTTTTTATTTCTAAATAAAATAGACAAATAATAGGATATAAATAAATGGGGAACGAATAACCAAATATTTTTTTAAGTCATTAAATCAAAAATAATATTAAACCCTTTGCATAATAATTTCTATTTAATTTAATTTTGAGTTTTTCATGTTAAGAGTTTTGACCAGGATTGGCCAATTTGGTGTTTGATGTTATTTTTATGTTTAATGTTCGAGAAATTGTCCTTTTTTCACAGTTGCTACAAATACAGTTTTCAATTTATCGAACAGTATACCAAAAAAATAACATCAAGCTTCAAATTTAAAACATATTATTTAGCTGCTTTATTCTTAAATGGGCCGTCAAAAATTTAAAAGAAACATGAAAAACAATCAAGAATTGAAATCCGTAAATTTTTACAGTGAGCCTTAAGCTTATAAATTTCTGCAATATTCTAAAACTCGTGACATACTTGCTCCTCTGCCGTCATTGATTCGAAGTATTTTTTTATTGAAAACATTGGGACCTTTTGGGTATGTGCTTCTTGTTTTTCCCTGTCCGTTTTTTCATGTCCTTCTTTTTCCGTACAAAACAGACCTGTCCGTTTGATCACGCGATTCTTTTTCCACAAGATTGGATTTTTCCACGGTTCTTATAACACGCGAGGAATCTCTTGATATTAAAGACAGATCAAATTAGATCGTACAACTTTATACATTTTTAATTATTCTGTATTTTATAATCTGAAGTTTTTAGAAGTATATTATTTTAAATGTATAAGAATATTTTTGGCGGACACATAATGAAAAAAGAAAAACATGTGAAGTGTAATAATTCAATAGAATATAAATATAATTACCGGTATCAAATTCTTCGGACGACGGTTTATGAACTGTCTATAAACAATTTGAATCCTTTTGAATATTTTTTAGTAAGTTCTCCACTGTTATCGGACTTGTACACTTTTTTGCAATATGATTTTCCTTGTCGACCAGTTTGTCGTAAAACCTCTAAAAAAACCCCGTGGCTTCATTTTATGACGAAACGTCTACTGTTACAACAAAGGCCACATTTCTTAAAGTTTAGGTTAACTTTTCATCGTATATTAGGAAAACGTGAAAACGCCCGAATTCAACCTAATTAGGCGTAGTACGACTAATACGCACTGATACGTATAATAACGACGACACTAACAAAGATTTGGCGCTATAAAGTGATTGAGAATGAGGATTAATTCATCAAATTTTCAAATTCTCATAAATGCTCAGTAAATTCTCAGAGCACATAAAAACCGAGCATATTCTCGATCATGTTATCTCTGTTATGGCAGTGCTCGTAACCTCAAATTTTGTTTGCGTGATTCAGGCTTAAATTGATCTCAATTCCCGTGAAGAAATTTTGCCTTGGCCCTGATCGGGCCCAGCTCTGGTCAAACCGGGCCTTGATGATGATACCAGGTCTGGGCCAGGTGGCTGAAGAAACACGCAGCCCGCCCGGGGCCAGATTTGACCTACCGATCAATATTCATTTTTTAATTATAGCTTTTTTATTGTTTTTGATAAATAAATATTTCAATATAAATAAACATAATACAATTAAAAATAAAAATATAAATAATTCAATAAATAACTCCTTTAGTCATTCCCGAGCAGAAATTCCAATGCGGATCTGATCGAGACCACATCAGGCAGAATTCGGCCCAAATCAAGTTATCTAGATGGGGCCAGACTCAAAATGAAACGCGACACCCGATCGGCGCCCAAGTGCAACGTCCAGAGATAAACCGGTCTAGCTCCACTTGGGCCCATATTAATTTATTTTCATTATTCTTACTCAAAAGGGATTTTTAAATAAAACAATATTAAAATCGTATTTATTACCCCTTAAACTGAAAATTGAGATCATAAACATCAGATTATCATGCAGATCACGATATAAACACTTTGGAGTATGTAATATTAGAAAAAAAATATTTTTCAAACAACTTTTTTTGGAACAAGCTGATAAAGTCGAATGACGCAATATAACAGTCAACATTTGTTTATGATAAAATATTTAAGTATTTTGCAATATATTTTTGCTCTTAATTTCTGTGTTGAAATTAAATGTATTAAGTTACTTTAAAAGGAGCAAATTATGATGTTGCACTGGATCTAATAATACGTGAAAATAAATATGTTTATGGCGTCATTGTTGACCTAGTTCCTTTTCACATTCAACACAGTAAATATTACTTCGGCTTCTTTTCATATAAATAAATAATCTGATTTCGAGGTTAAGTTTCATCTTTACGTACTTTATTATACTTACCATAATCTTCAACACGCTGCTTTCTTTTTAATTAAATCCCTAGCGGACCGTGTGAACGGAAAGATACGCTACAGAGTATCCTCATACTATCCACATAGTATCTCTTCTATATCATGCAACAAAAACTTTAAAAAAACAGCAAGATCAACTTCTAAACTGGCGAAATTCGGATTCTACGTTAAAATTCCCATTAGAAGGTCACGGAATAATCTCAATAGTTGTTTTTGCAACGATAACAAGTTACAAAAAATAGAAGACGTATAACGCCTGTTGACTGCAGCACTTTGAACGCATCATCTATAAATAGCAGTCCACAGACGCTATAGGTCTTATACGTTTCTTAAACTTTTTACCCTTGTAAAAAAAAAACTATTGCGATTACTTCATGGCCTTCTAATGGGAATTTTAACGTAGAATCCGAATTTCAACAATTTAAAGTTGAACATACTGTTTTTGTGAGTTTTTGTTCCATGATACGGAAGGGATGTTATGTGGATACCATGAGAAGACTCTGCAGAGTATCCTTTCCGGGGGAACCCAGTAAATCCGGCAAAGACCCCGCCACCTATGCATTAGCTGCCAGCCAAAATTAGCCAATCAATGAAACTTTCATCTAGCCAATGTTTTGGCCACAATTTTTTAATTTTTTAAAAACATACGTAATCAACAAAATCTTGGTAATTGCGTCATAATGCGTTAAAATCGATTTAATAAACTTCAAAATATTATCATCAACAAACCTAGTAGTTGAGACAGTATAAAATGGCGCGGGAAAATTCAAACTTGTTTCACACAAAAGCTCGTGGTTGTCGTGGCTGCTCTAGATATTCTCCAGATTGGCATATGACAAACTTAGAAAAATGAAATGCCTGATTTTTGTCGCAGTTGTCGTGGCTGCTCTGATGAACCAACCAATAATAGGGGTTTGCTACACCAGTCTAATGCACCTAATGTATAAGAGGTTTTTGCGGAAATGAAATCATAAGTGTATAGCCAATTTAAAAATAAAATTTCGAAAATGTCGATATCCCCCAGACTGACATGTGAAAAACTTAGAAAAATGAAATGCCTCAATGAGTTTAGGAAGATTTTTGGAACCAGCCAATATCAGCCAAGTTTTTGTAA
>JAAAKG020141662.1:0-11803 GCA_010014905.2 Druon quercuslanigerum | reverse complement strand
GTCGGGTCAACTGACCAGCCCCCGACTAATTCACCGTGACCGAACTAGTCGGGCACATACTCAGTTGTCCCGACTAGTCCTCGACTTAAAGTGGGGTCAACTGGTCGGATACCCGACTAGCCCCCCATTTGCATTTCTACACGGGCAGTTGACCGTCACCCGACGCACAGCAGGCAAACACATTCGCGAAAACCTGTTTTAAGGTTCAGAAGATCTCAAATCGTGAAAATTTGACCAAAACGGGAAAGGCGGGAGTCAAATTTTTTACAAATCTAATAGATTATCTGGTCAGAATTTAAAAATTGTCTGTGAATGTAATGAACGAGTATAAGCCTAGGACGCGCGTCTGTTGGATCTCACGCATCGCGCTCTGATATTTATTCTTTGCACATTGATTGCTTTAATGGAACTTTATCAAAAGCATCCCCAGTATTTATGCGCGTCTTCGTATTCTGAATTTTCTACGTAGTTAAGTATAGCTAAAGATTAAGTTGCTCAAAGCTGTGTAAGCGTTCAGGTACACATTCTCATCTTGACACTCGCGCTAAGCGCTCGATTTTTTTAGACATTTCTCACTGTATATTCATTTTCTGAATGACCATAAATTGATTAAATTATAATTAAAAACGAGAAGTTCTGTCTAAAAATGGTTTAAAGAAATCTTGTCAGAATTTTGTAACGTTTAATTTCATCCAAAAACTTGTTCCCATATTCTGCGTCGTTTGGGTCACAATTTGAATATTCGACTTTTTTCATATTGTTTTCGATAAATAAAACCAAAATGCCGAGTCCTATAACAAATGGCTCAAATAAATTTTATAGGACTTTTTGAAATCTCCAATTCCTTCCTGAAAGTGTTTTCCTTATCTTACGCCTTTTATTTCAAAATTTAAATCTGTAATTATTTGGATAGTACGTTCGATAAATAAAATAAAAATAGGATATAATTTAGGCGAAAAATTGTGTTCAATGAAATTTTGTGGTAGCTTTTGTCACTTTTCCAAAAATCTAATTTTTATATTTAATGTATTTTTATATAACAAGAGTATAGCAAAAAAATTTGTAATGAAATATTTGTCAATCTTTTTTAGTTGATCATATTTTGTCTATTAATTTTTTGCCTAACTTGTGTCGTTTGTCCAGAAATTTATTTGTTTATTTTTAATGTTGTTTTGTCACGAATAAAATTTTTTTGTTAAATAATGTTTTTTACTCATCTTTTTTCGTATTTTTCATAGTTTGAACGTGAAATGGAATTTTGGATTTCTTATTTTGTTGCGACCAACATTAAATTTTCAATTTTTTAAAAGAATTCAAAAGGTTCTTATGATAATTTTATACTTTTTTTCGAAAAGCAACGTATTTCTATTCCTAACTTTTTTCTTTTCGTGCTTTGTTTGGCTTAAAATGTTTATTTTCGTTTTGAAAATGTTATAACTCTGATAATCTTCTTTTTATCGAAAATAGTCGTAAGAATAAATTGTTCAGGTTTTTGAGTAATATCAATAGTCGTACATGAAATTAATAAATTTTGAAAAAAAATGGTCTCAACAATTTTGAAAATGCTCTCGATTTTTGAATTTGTATCCAAAATAGCCAGTTCACAAACTTGATTTTTCTTGTTGAACCCTAAAACTGTGTGCTAAAGCTCGATTTGATCTGTACATTTTTTGAAGAGTAACGTAGAGTTCCGCTGACTTTAATACTTTCTCAATCATAAATGATGAGAAAGTAAACATTCTATAAATTTGTTTAATATTTTTAAATAATTTTTCTGTATACGTGTATACTACCCTTTTCCCATATAAGTAGCAGTTTATTAAAACAAGAGGCAACTCTCCTCGCTCTCACTCTCTCTCTTTCTCTCTCTGACTATATTCTGTTGTATCAGCTCTTCTTTCTTTGCTTTTCAATTCCCCTCTACTGCACTTTCTCTTCCCCATATAATTCTCTCCTGTCTCTTATCCTGTTTTTTTGTCTTGGCTCTCTCTTTCAGCTGCTCGACGCACCAGGTACAGTTGGTATAGCATGCAACACGGAATAGTGCAGAGGGTACAAAAAAGATTTCTCCATGAGCCCAAGCACTGTCAGAAATAAATAATGATAATCCTAGAAAAAATTAATTTGTGTTTATGTAGAACAGTTTCACATAGTTTAAGTTTTTCACTATGATGAAAATATTTTTATTATATTTTTAAGTAGCGATTTATGATTAATGATAATGTTATTGTCCAAAGTGATCACTTATTAGACAAAATAACAATAGTGGAATTACAAATAATTGCCAAAAGTTTCGGAATTAGTAGTATTTTCGATCTAATGGCGGACACGAATGAGAGCAGAAACCAAGAAAGAAACAATGACCAAGAAATTTGAAATGTCGGATTGGAAACCAAATCTATAGGGCTAATCAGTAGTTTTATGCAAGCATGAAACACCACTCAAGACTAGAAACCTAACAAAAAACATATATGTACAATAAAGTTATTCCTTCAGAAAGTAGATAGATACAGTGAACTCTTGCTTATTCTAAGCGCACCTATTTCAAGTCCTCCATGCTGCGATTCCAAGTGGTGCAGTTCTGTAACCTCCCACCAAGTATACCATTGGCTGAATTAAATATCTTAGCATGCGACTTTTTGAAGAAAATATTCTAAGCGTAAAAGTTAGTCATAAATGAACGAATATTGATATTTTTCAATCGTAGAATGTACTTTTTCAGTCATGCTCCATTCTTTTGTCGGTTGACGACTTTTCCATGTCACGAAATGAAATATCCACCATTTGAGGTTAGTGTATCAGATCGATTCGATGGGAATTGTGTACTCTAACCTCGAATTTCGGATACTGCATTGTACTTCGTGATACTAAAAGGACTTTAAACGATAAAAGAGTGAAATAGAATTGCACAAATGCATTCTAAACTTACAATACTCAATATTTCACGAAACATGTGAGTCGTTTTTTGATTCTATTATATTGATTTCTATTTGGCATATTGTACTATTTGAAGGAAATGTCCCTAAAAATACAAGAGTTCACTGTATTATTATTAATATTATTATTATCATTATAAAACTTAAAATGTTGTCCCAGGCTTAAGATGGTTACTGGTCAACTCGAAGGAATTTTTGGTTAAAGTTGGATTTTCTATGTTTTTTGGAATAGTTTGCACGGGGCTACTTCGGTTTGTATCAATAGTCACGGACGCATTTTTATAACACAATCAAGTGTACAATGCAGTGTACCCCCCGACAAATTAAACAATGCCTTTTTTACCCCATCATTGACGGACTGGGTTGCAGTCAAGTTTACGGTAGGGGGATCTAAGCTTAAGGTGGGTTTCGAATCACAGGAACCTCGGTAAAGGTACATAGCAAAATTTCCAGAGGTACCGGCTCAGGGGTCGAACCCAGGACCTCTGAGGTGAAGTCCGAGCGACTAACCAACTGCGAAGTTACATTATAATATTCACTCCATTATTTGCCATTTATTGATATATCCACCTATAAAGAGACCAAATTTTAGCAAAGTTGAGTATTGTTGCTGCTTTTGTGTTTTCGGAAACTTTTGTTAGGTTCTTTTCTTTGGGGCGCCATCCATGTAATTTCAGAAATGGGTTGGGAATAGTAAATGAAGGTATAATAGTATCGTAATTTGATCGTGGAAAATGGATGTCTACCGGTTGAGCTTACCAGAACATCTGGTTAAGTTTTCTACAATATCTGGTTAATGTTGAGCAGAAAGCCGGTATTCCTAAGTTACCAGAAAACAGTCTAGTAAATGTTGCTGGTTAATCTTACCTGAAATTCTTGTTAAATTTAGCCGAATTTCTGGTAAGACTAACAGGAAAACTGTCAACCAAAAACTTCCGATACTCTTACCTAAAACTTATAGTAACAGAATCCTGTTTGTTTCGACCAAAATTTTTCTTGATTTTTAGATTTTGACGGGCACAAATACCGAGTAACAGAATGTCTAACTATGATATGATTAAAAAAGGACAGGTTACTATAAGTTTAAATTTCATGATTATGAAGTCTTGGTCTGAATAAAAGGCTCAGAACAAAACTGAAAATGCAGGAATTGTTGAGGTCCATGTAATATTATTATTTTTCTTTCTCAAAAAAATAAAATTAAATATTATGCTTCTGAAAAGTTGGATTCGTGTTTCTCAAATATTAAAACTTATTACCTCATGGATGATTTGAATTATTTCTTGACTTGAAGTTGGTTTTTGTTATTACAACTTTTGGCTGATGTTGGACGACGAACAATTTTAAATAAATATGGTATGCATATGACAAGAAGAATTTAATAGTGCAACTTTCTTAAGTAATAACAGCATTAAGATGTCATAAAAAACAAGGAGTAAATTTCATGGCAGATAATTTTCTGATTTTACCTTCTGGTATTCGTAGGAATCAAACGTTACCGTTAGAAGGTTTCCTTATGGGTTTTTTATTTATAAGGGATGTGCTCCTTTATTTTTACACCCGAATGTCAAAAACATTCCTATTGTTACAAAAATAGTGCTTTAAACTAATACCTCAATACTACGTTATCAAAGACTGATATAATGCGAATAGCAGACGTTCCCTCCATTAGCCGTTAATAGCGCAACTACGAGCCGAAAGTGTTAGTGTTGGTAGAGAATTTTCTCGTTTAATAAATGGATAACAGGTTCTTGTCAAAATAAAACCTTGCCTGTTGCTTTCTTCGCTTAAAAATACCCCAAAAACTTTTGAAACCTAAATTAAAATCATGCGACCGGAAGTAATGGAGTATTTTCTGAAAGCGAGAGAAGTAGCACTAACTAAATGACTTTGTTGACTTTTGGCTTTTTAAAAAAGTAGAGTTTTTTATAAAATTGAAAACTTGTATAGTGCATTTCTCTATAGAAAAACTACTGAGGAACCTATTAAAACATAAAGTTAAATTTGGCGGCATATATTATTTCTGTGCCATTTATTGATTTTGTAAAAATATCTAAAAGGAGCTCGTGAAAGTGAAACCTTGGCTGTTCCGTTCCTCGACAGAAAAAATCCCTAAGAAACTTTTAAAACATACAAAATCATGCAACCGGAAGTGCTGTAGTATTTTCTGAAAGTGAGGAAAAGTTTCACTAATTTTTGAAAATCGAGAACGGTTTCTATGAGTTTAAGAATCAAAAAAATATTACCCAGAATGTTTGACTTTTAGTAAATCATGCTTAATTTTTTTCAAGGAGAAAATCGTTTTTAAAAAATACTGCATCACTGCCGGTGTAAATTTTAAATTTATGTTTCAAAAGTATTTTGGGTAGTTATCTTATCTTATCTACTTTTTAAAAATTAATAAATGCTATGAAAACTAGAAATTATTTACATTTTTCATGATTTTAAAAAAAGAATGGACTACTTACGGTCGCTTAATTGAAATTGACGCTTTCGTTTTTTTTGTAGTTTTTCGCCCAAGAATACTTTAGTGAGGATTCCCATTTAACGCAAACAATTATGTCTAGAAAAAAGGCTGAATGTCAAAGAATTGACAAAAGTATTGAAACCTGGTTATATTTTTAGAAAATAATGCACGACTTCCAGTTGCGTGATTAAGGTTTTTGTTTCTCAAGCTTTTTCGATACTTAATTCTACGAAAAGATTGATTATTTCTGGGCAGATTATTCTTAACTCATAAGGTACTTACATTGGTCTTAAGTAAGTGAAAATGTGACTCATTTTTAGGGAAATAATACCACTGAAGGGCAAATAAATTTTCCAGAAATATAGTTTGCTAGGTTTCTCCTGTGATGAAATTTGTTGTTACTTTTCTTACAATTTATGTAACAGAACCTCTGGCATGAATAAAAAAAAGAAACTTCTATTTATAATACATAAAGGTATTACGTTATTTTAGATTTACTAAAAATTTTTTAAGAAGACAAGTTTGCTGGGATTTGTCAAAAAAATTTTTGATTTTTAAATCTTGGTAAAAAAAATTTTAATAATGAAAGTTTTGCAGATTTCTTGACATTTTAGTTTTTTGTGTTACTTTTTTAGAAGTTAAGTAACTGAAATTCTGATAGGAACCGAAAAGAGTAACTTTTGTTGTTGTTAAATGTGTTATCTTATGTTGGGCTTACTTACAAATTGTCTGCACTCTACACCTATTTCAGTAAAAAATTAACGTTTTGCAATTTTTTAAACGAAAATTGATAACTTACAAGTATTTGAATATTTTTTTAAATTCGAAGTATTTAAACTGATAAATGAATGAAGTATACTAAAATATTTAATTTTTTGAAAAAATTCTGGAGCTATTATAGGTTTTGACAAAAGGACTTAAGAATTGAAAATATTATTATAAAATTTAAAACATGTTGTGTTATTAATATAAATGTTCCTTTTTTCTATTAAATACTGATGTTTTATGAAATAAATAAAAGTACTTATTTAATATGATTTTTGTAGTGATTTATGTACTTTTTTACATTCTCATCATTTATGATTGAGAAAGTATTAGAATTGTTGGAAATTTAACATCACAGTTCAAATAGTGAGCGCGTTAAAAAAATTTTGAAAATTCTATGCAAGTATATTTATAGCATCAGAAAATACGAATACTTTATCCTAATGACTCGTTTCGATGAAAAGACATTTTGAGAATTATAGCATTTTCAAACAATTTTAAATCAACGCACGATATGAAAAAAGTCAAAAGATGAAAAACATTGATTATTGATAGCTCTTTAAGATTATCATAACAACTTTTTAGATTTTCCTGAAAAATCAAAAATTCAATTTTTTGGTAAAACAATGCAAATTCGTTATCAATCACTTCTTTATAGGATGCGTACTTTTTGTTTTATTCGTGAAAAAAACATTAAAAATAAAAAAAATACAAAAAATTTGTGGAAAAACGACACAAGTTACGACAAAAAATGATTAAACAAAAATTGTTCCCACGAAAAAGAGCTACAAATGTTTTATGAATCACAAAAGGTACGTACAAAAGGTACGAAAACAAATTGATAAAAAAAGTTATTCAAGCTACAAAAAATGTCTCAAAGAGAAATTATAGCTTTTGGAAAATCCTATAAAATGACTTTCAGCCATTTTCCAATAGGATTCGTAATTTTCTTTTTATTTATCGTAAGTAATATGCAGAAAATCCAACATTCCAATATTAAGCCAAAAGACACATGATACGTAAAAAATCTAAAAGAAGACTTGGATATTTTGCTTTAGCCATAAAAAATAATATGAAAACAAAAATCCTATTTTTAGCATAACAACGCGAGATAGAAAAAAATGTCTGAAAAAAAGGATTGTAGTTTTTTTATTTATTTTAAGGTGGTTCAGAAAATATGCATTTACAAATGTCTGTAAAAAAACGAGCGCGCAGTTGCTTTCATCACTGCTTTTGGATTTTATCAAAGAAAAAATGATCGAGCAATTGGCGTTCAAAATTATACAATTTCTCAGAAAAAATTTTGTTCTGTAAAAACCCGGACATTTTCATAGGTTTCAAGAGAAAACCAGGGCACCAGGACAGATGGACAAAATCAGGACATGTCCCGTGTCCCGCTCTCCATTTATTTCGTTGAAACGATCGAAATTCAAGTCAAAATTGAGTAAGGAAAGGACGATTTACTGAAAGTTATCAATAAGGTTTTGAAAAACAATAAATTGAAATTTCATGCGGGACTCTAATCTCTAAAGTAAATGAGAGCTGTAGATTTTTCTTGACTTGATCTTATTGTCTTTACAGTTTTAAATGCGTTTTCCTGTGCAGTAATTGAAATTTTAAATACATTTATATTAAAGCACAATTCATTATCTATATCCCATTGATTAAAGCCCATCTTGATATTGAGTTTCTGGAAAGATTTAATTCTCAGCATTCTGAGCAATACTTGATTTATAAAATGTAATACAATAATCTTTACGCTTCGCTAATATTACATTTTCAAGAAAAATATTTTGATGAAAATAAGCTGATAGACGACTACTTTCAAACTCTTACGCCAATGTAAAAAATAATTTTTGTTGATCACGATTGGTACGCATGTGCGTTACAAAATGTTGGCCTTCGGTGAATCCCGCACTCACTCCTCTCTCCAACGTCTTTCAACGACCGTCATAAACCGGAGTTCAATGCAAGTTTCGACATCGTGGCGCGGATCTCTTAAAATTATAACATGTCCTCACGGGAATCCTATAGAAGTCTGCCTTATCGGCTGCAGATAATAGTACAAGCAGATTTTCTGACAACTTGCTTATTCATCCCAGAGACCAGATCGAGGACCAGACAGTGAGGTCAAGTCGACCACGTTTCGAAATCGTGTGAACAAAATGACACTTCAACCAACCAATAATAAGAATAATAATCAGTCAAAAAAGTATTGTACGTTTAGATTTCAGTAAAATCAGTTCTACATTCGACATCCTTTAAATAATATTTTCATAATTTTGACCATAAAAAAGTAATTTCTTGACTTTTTATTTTCAGCAGGTTTTATTTCGAAGGCATTAAATCGTAATGTTGCTTTTAGGTTTAACGAAAGACCGACTGAAACTTATCTATTTTTCAAATCACCAGAGCGGGGCAACGCGAGTTACCACGGGGCAGCAAAATCAATAAGACTACTGACGGATCGTCTTTCGTTTTCCAATTACTTATCCATGCCTTGTTCGTAAGAGTGACTCGATCGGCAACATACGCATCGATATATCTGGCGTCGCAGCGTTACCAAGTCCATCGCAAGGTTATTCAGCAAGTACAGAGTTGAGTAACAAAACCGAGTTGCAAAAGACTCATACCGTGTCCGTGTAGCTTTGCTTGTAGAACCTGAGCAGGGTTGCTGATGCTGCTGAGTCACTGCTGCGTTGCCGATACTTGCTCGCGCTCAGGCCGACGAAACTGCAACAGGAAATAGAAAGAGAGAGAAAATCGAGGGCGCCAGTCCATCCTTTTCTACGGAACATGATTGGTGGTTGGTAGATCAATCGTTTTCTAATGAAAGAAGATGGAAAAAGAATTAAGCCAATCACCATCCATAGAAAAAGACAGTAGGGATCTCTTGATTTTCTCGCTCTTTCTATTCCCTGTTGCACTTCAGTTGGCCAATGCTGTACTATAATATATGGCAGTGCAACGTTGCCAGCTCGCGTCCGACAAGAGCTCCACAGTGCCGTACGTTCACGCCCAAAAAACTCAACCCCACCTATAAATTCTAAAGCTACCAATTTTATGATGCAAAAATGCAATGAAGGTGTCGAAATTCTTTAAGCAAAAAACATTCGGTAAACGATTGAAATCGTTAAACGAAGTATCTCAATTTCATGTTAAAATCCTGTAGAAATAGTCTCTTCTATATATACGAGTTTGCTCTTCCAAGACTGTTTCCAAATTGTAATTCTTTCGATAATCCTTGTTTACGACTTTATTGTTGTTTTTAAGGGTAAAGTTTAATTGGCAATTTTTTAAATTAAAAAGTGCGGGTTCTGGATTAGAAATGGCTCAACTGGCGGCCCTGAGAATACAGAACAGCGATCGAGCTCGCCCCCACCAGGTAGCCACCGAGTCTGGAGAGAGAGAGGTCGATAGTAATTGAGGCATGCGAGAAGGAGAAAGAAAGGACGAGCGTATACACCGCTCTACGTTCAAATTTCATTGCGTCAAGTTTGTTCATCCGCCGAACGCGGAATTCAGAGAAAACGTCGGTAATAGAGTTTCGTGAGATAAACAGTAAAATAGCAGGAACCGAGCAGTCATGGGTCGAGTGCAGGGTTACCAACTGAGGGCGCAAGCAACAACTTGTGCTCTGCGAGTAAGATTCACGCAAACAACATCTCGAGTCGTCTATAGCTTTTTCTCTCTTTCGTTTTTGGTCGTTCCGCTTGGTTTTGCTCTGCTTGCCGTTTGGTTGTATTCGTCAAGTCGGCAGACGGTCAACAACTATGCTTGCTTAAAGAAGGGCGCGAAAACAATCCATCCATCAGAAATGTTTACGAAAACAGCAGAAATTTTGGAAGCGATGGTGGAAAACAACCCAGACCGTCAACTAAGCATTTTTAAATGTTTAAACTTGAATTAGATTCTGTAATTATATAAAAGATAGTTATTGATATAATACTCAGTGGGAAGGAGTATTTAGTGGAAAGATAAATAAGGGAAGTGAAAATTTAAATAAATATCTTCTAAAAAATGCATGTAGAGGGACAGAAATAAAATGCAGCAACATTTTTTTCATGTTACCAACTTTTTCATACAGGCTTATTTGATTGAATATTAAGCACGACGTTTATCTCTAAAAGCGAAACAACAATTTGTTAGTTAAATAAGTAAGGCAGTTTCTGTTCGATGATTTTTTTAAATTCCTACTTTTTTTTAAAAAAAGAATTTTTTATAGAAATATTTGTCTAAACAGAAAACTAGTTAGGTATACTGGAGAATTCTTAATTAATTAAACTCTAAGAGATATTCATAAAATTAAAATTAACTTTTTTTCTATACAAATAAATAAGCAATATGAATTTTCTGTTTTTGAAATATGTGCGAATCAACGAAAACATTAAGGGCCCCGCAAAGCATGGAAAAATACTAGTTGTTAGGTTAACATCAAACGGATAAATCATATTGTTTACCTTTTTGCATACATAATCTGAAGAGTACAACGTTTTTACAGCACAAATTTTTTATTCATGCCATAATCGAAATAAATAAGCCGACTTTATAGACGGTAACACGGCAGCGCTGTGACGCAGTACATGGGGGCGGATCCTTCTTCTATTAGGCAACATGAAAAACTGTGTTAGGATGTTGCTGTCCACTAAGGCGCATTATTTATTTTGATTATTACAGGGACTTTAAAACAGAATTAAAAACAGAGAAATCAAAAAGAATTAAATTTAAAAAAATAATTAAAACAGAAAGTTTTCTGTACCGAAATTTTTGTAAAAGAAAGCTTTGCATCGAAAATCTTTTTAATCTTCATATTCGACTGCTTTGAATAAAATGGTATTGACATAACAAAGGCTTCCTAATATAGAATGTATCAAACAATATCATGATGCATTAGAGCGTTGTATCTTCATTTATGAACATAAAGAGAAGATAATTGGAATATATTCTGTTTTCGAGAATACATGTCAAGATTGTGTTTCGGGACTTTCTATATTGTGTATGCTTTGCATTCCCCTCAAGGGCCCATAAATTCATTGGGTTTTATTTTTAATTTTCAAGCATATCGCCCGGAAATTGGTTGGAATGTTTCACACGTATTTGCCATATTAGAAAAAAGACGTTTTCGTAAAATTGATTCATAGCCACATAATAAGAATCAAAAATAATTTTTAAATATTTCTCCCATAAGTCTGTGTTACAGGGTCCCAATGCCCATAAGTGAAAAACTGGATTTTGCACGTTTTCAGCGCTATTTATAATGTTCTTGCGGTTATTTTTCAAATACGAATTTTCTGTAGCACATAAAATACTATTTTCTAATGATAATTTGATGTATATATAAATTATTTGAACGAAAAATAAGTAAAGCTGTTATATCAACTCTGTTTGACGAGTTTATTAAATTGTGACCCAAAGTTTCGGAAACCCACCGTTTTCATAATCAGGGGAAACAATTTTAAAAATTACGTTAAATTAGAACGAAATTCATTAGTCATCCTTCGAAGTGAGTCAGTTTTTTTAAACTGAAGTTATAGTGGTAACAGAATTAATTATTCTTTTTATTATTACACCATTAAGCCGTTTCCCTTTCGGGGTAGGCGTGACTCACTCGGAAGGGAGGGGAGTAGTGTGAGGA
>JAAAKG020141661.1:0-11803 GCA_010014905.2 Druon quercuslanigerum | reverse complement strand
TTATCTCCTTTTCTTTTGTATATTGGCACGATAATCGCTTTTTTCCAATCACCTGGGACTTCTCCTAATTCAATGCATAGATTTATCAGTTCACACAGTCTATGTGGTATGTACTCGCCACCGCGTTTAAACATTTTAGCGTTAATACTGTCTACCCCGGAAGCTTTACCTTTTTTGAAGTTCTTGATTATATCCCTAACCTCAGTCACACAGACTTTTTAAATAGAGTTTCCTAATGCATTGTGTTTTACATAGCCTTTGTGGTGTCCTATAGCTTTATTCACGGATTGTACCCTCAAATGGTCTCTGAAAGCGCCACTGACCCCGTCTTCCTCATATTGCATTTTCCCTTTGCCACTTCTCACGTTGACCGATTCTGTACTTTTAATTCCATTCATTGCTTTATAAAGTATATTCTTCCATCCTTTAAAGTCGTTTTCTATTTTAAATAAATGATTCTATTTACCGTTTTTTTTAAGTTCTAAAATAAAAGGCTTTATTTGTAGCATAACTGAAACGACCGTGTCCGCCTATCTCCACGGTAGCGGGGGAGATGACGGGCTAAGCACTCTTATTTTCTTTAAATCTTTACGACGTTTCCCATAGGTCACCGCTCAATTCGCCGCCTCACCAAAAGGGAAGAGACACGAGGGAGAGAGAGAGAGACAGGCGAGATGTACAAACAATTTTTACATAAAAAAATTCTGACCTTGCTGCAATTGATGCGCTGGTATCGCAGAGCGTCGTCCACCACTTCTTCACTCGCGTGACACGGTGCGCGAACTGTCACTCCACTCTAGTCCTTTAACTCCGGTTTAACCCTGGTTGCACACAGCTATCTAGTTTCGAATTTATGAATTTCCATCCCTTGGTTTTTGAGAATCTGAGCGTCGCGAAAACCCTCTTTGTTGCGCACTGCCTTTCCGATTAACGCACTTCCTGGAGTGACAACCCGTGTACCGCGCGAGGTAAAATGCCGACGGGCAAGTTGGACTTTAATTCGAATCTGCCGCTCGGACAATTAGTCCGATATCGAGAAGAAGTGATGAACGACTGCCGAGAACGTGCTGTGTTGCTAAGCCGCTAAGGTAAAAGAGCTGAATGATTATTTGAATCAAAATTCCAGTGATTATTCGGCTGATGCAGGATTTTTAAATAGTATACTCTTTTCGTGGTTTAATGAATTACGAAATCAATTTTGGTTCTTGATGAAAATATTAGGCTCAGATTCTTATTTGTTACTGATCAAATTGGTTTTCTTCTATTGAATGGCTAATTGATTTTGAGGAGGAATGGGTGAAGCTACTATTAGTATTACCAATATTATTGGAATTTTGATCTTCATCATGTGATTTGAAATTTTGAGATTTGAGTAGCTAATCGAAAGGGATTAATTTGATTCTTATGACTTTTTAATATTAATTAACAATTTACGTTGTTAATTAACGTTTAGTGGTCTCGCGGATCGCTAAAAGTATCCGGCGAGCATAAGTTACAAGAAGTGGCACGAGTTCGTAGGCGGGAAAGGAGGCGAGGATTGTTATCATTATCCAGCCCGCGCGTGGTGTAATTAGCGTGGTCTCAGTCCATCGCTCTTTGCCTCTCTCCCCGTCTCGTCGGGCCATATGGAGTTCGCATAGGAAAGTCAACGGCCTCAGTCACGGTTCAGTGAATGCATTACGCGTGACTACTGTGATAGTAAGCAATATATAGTTTAATTGCGCACCACCCTCAGAGTCCACCGTCACAAACCCGTCCTGGAATTTCGAACAACCGTCGTCGATTGTTACCAGTGTCCGAGGAAGTATGAATGATATTAGTTTTCTTATTACTCTTGATGGAGAAAATGTCGCAAGTTTGAGGTCCTTGGAATCTGGTTAACTCATGAGAGTTTCAGTTCATGAAGAAGTGAGACCCTCAAGAATATTTGCCAGACGCCTGGTTTTAGATCTTAGAAAAAAGGCGACTGTTAGCTTCTGTGACGTTTTCATGAGAAAATATGAGAAGCAGGTTATCCATGAGTTTTTGAAGCTTAGAAATGGTGGATGCCATTCATGTTGTTTATAAGAAGTGGTTCTCATGGGATGGGGAGGTTTTGAGGAGGTCAGCCCTAATTATCATTGTGACAGTGAATTATAAGAATTTCATGGGGATACAGTCTTCTTGAAGTTATCATTGAACAGGATCTCCCCCTTCCTTCAGCCTATCACGCGTCGGGACTAAAACACCCCTATTCGAGGATATCCCAATCACGTGGTGATGGTTGAGTTCGTGGGCGGTCATCCCCGGTTCCGGTGAGGGTGAGAGCAATTCGTGCTTGGCACTTTCAAAATCTCACTCCCGAAATGAGGGAGACTTAAATTTTTAGTCTACATGACAGCTTAATTTTAGCGTTCATTAATGTAGTCTGCCTATATAGTGTTTCTCTTAAAATCGAGAAGGCAGAACACTAAACTTCCCATTCTCATTCTACACTTCTACACTTTTACACTTCACCTCACACTACACTGTTGATGGTCGTGACCTTCTTAAAGATCATAAAGCTGCGTTGGCACTGGGTATATCGTTGAGTACCTGAGGGCAAGAAGCGTACGTGAGCTTAGGCTGGCTGTAGTGCCTGCTTAGGCATTTTGATCCCTGGGTTAGTTGAAGGGTTATTAGGAACTTTTGACTCAGGATTAGTCCTGCTTGAACCACTTAGCTCTTGGTAATGTGATGATGATGGCCCTTTCTCAGGTGTAGGTGGTGTCATCCCCATAGAGATGGTGGTGTTCTTGTCATTGGAAGGAGTGTTCGGCGCTGCCGTTCTGTTCACATCAAGTGATCGGGTATTTCTTACCTGATTTACATGGAAGCCTTCTTCTTTGCGTAGAGAACATTTACGACAAAAGGTCAGACATTCCGTAGAAGCAATGATCAGTTTAGCGTAGCAGAAGTAGGTTAGCATGTCGATGACTGTCAGTCCGAGCCCCACATACGTACCGTGAATCAATAGCGACTGTTTCGCTTTACTTTGTTGTTGTACACTAAGGTCGTTTAGTTGTTGCTCAATCTGATCCAAAGCCTGCTCATTTGCTTTGTAGTTTGTGAGCTGAAGCACCTCGGAGTATCCACTCTAGTAAGTTCCGGGTTTTGTGGGTAATTTGTGTAATTTTGTTGACAAGATTGAGAGGTCCAAGTGAACTGAAGGTTCGTACACGGCAATGGTTTCACCCTTAGTTGGCCCTCGTCCCTGGATGGTGAGTTGTGAAGTCCTCATCTTGCATTCTGAAGCTATTTGGATTAGTCCAACCCCTTTCAAGGTGATTTTCTTGTCGGGTCTAGCAGGGCAGATGAGATCGGCCGTTAAGTGCCCTTGTGTTGAGTAGATCCAGCTATTGAGTTACGGGAGGGCCTTCCAATAGTGTTGTTGGTTATAAGATACCATGATCGTGCATAATTTGAACGCTGACAATTTTGGATTGAGTAGTAGTTCAGATTCGCAAGACGGAAATCTCGCGGTTTCGTACACCGGCAAGGTGCCAGGATATATCGTACATGTAGGTGATTCTTGGCATTGTCGGAGTTCCGCATCGGTCACGAGCAGGTAGCTTCGCTCTGTCTCTTAAGTGGAAATATATGAAAAGACGGAGTGTATATAGGTATATAGTGTACCGTTTCCTACGCTAGACTGTTGAACCGAAACAGAATGTACTCTGTAGAGTGTGAACTCGGTCTTCTCTAGCAGGGGTATATCTAGCAGGACTTGTAGCTTCCTTTTTCGGAAAATGATGGTAACCACGGAAACCTTGGCGATCTGGTCTACGTTTACTTCGGGTCCATGTACGAGAAACACAACTTTTGAGGCATGATCTTGTATTTCCCTGAAGATTGGTTGGATCTGTACTGATGTTAATAATGATGGGTGGAGGTGTCCTTTGCGCGTCATGTGAATTACATCAAGAGTTTGATCAGCTGATCGCAGATATTCATCCACTCCAACTTCAACAGGGTGCAGTAATTTGGGTAATACGTAAGTGTAATTTAATGTTGTGAGGGATGTAGAAATGGCGTTGGCAGGTCTAATAGCACGGACAAGTTGCTCCCTCAGTTGTTGTTGCTGCGTCCAGTGAACTTCCGCCAATTGACGGATTTTTTCTAGTTGAGACCTTATGAGGTGCGTTTGCTGCCCCACGAGGTGCGATAAATTGGCCTGAGCTATGTTTAGATTATTTATTTTAGATTCCATTGCCTGTCCATCATCGTATGTTAGAAGTCCAGCTACCGGTCCGGCGAGTTTTCCTAAGAAGCCTAGCAACGGAGTTGTCCTTCGTGTCCTTATTCGTTTCGATAATTGGGTTGGAAACTTTCGCTTGGTATTCTTCTCCAGCTCCTTCATTTCTCGTTCAATGCCCTTTTGGAGTTGCGCAGCAGCATCAATTTTTAGTTGTATGTTGTATTCGTCTATTATTTGTTGGAAATTGTATTCGTGAGTTGGCCCGCAGTACTTCGGTAAGTTCTTATATTTGGATTTGGTCATGGTAAACAGTTTTTGCAATCGATTCATATATAGGAAGGCGTTGACTCTCCATGTTGTGGTCGTCCTTCTCATCGACCCAAGGTACTCATGATATATCCCGGTGCTTAATCCAAATGGAAAGTTGCGGTAGAACTCGCTGGTGTTATCACAGCTCGTGTAGGATGATGTACCAAGGATCAGTGAAATTGCCCACAGAAACGTCGTGTACATTTCATATTTCTGTTTTTTTCCACAAAATAACAATACAATAAACATTGTTCAGAACTTAGGTCAGGGTTTTCTTAACAGTAGGTTACGAAGTGTTTGACCGCGTGCTTTGTGAATCTTGTACCATCGTCGGCTTCCAGAATTACGTTGCGCTTTTCGGTGAAGCCCACGATCGTATAAGTTTCCATTGCACGTTTGTCAAATTTATTCTTCCTTACAACCTTAAATATAATCACTTTATCGCCAGCCCTTGCCTTCAGTGGCCTTGCTTTTTCGTCATAACGTACCTTCGATGTTTCTTTAGCTTTTATAATGCTTGCAGCTGCTATTCTCTGAATTTCACTTAGCCTAATGATCAAATCGCGTAGGTAAGATCCATAGGTTTCTAGTCTATCCTCAGATGGGAAAGAGCTAGGCATGCGCGCAATCTTCCTGTATGTTAGTTCGAAGAGGGTGAAGTTGGTTGACTCGTGTACCGGTGTGTTATACGCGAATATCGCGAAGGGTAGTAACCTATCCCAATCATCATAAGCTTTCGCCTAGTGTTTGATATAGTCGGTAAGTACGATATGACTATGTTCCAGAGAACCGTTCGTTTGGGGGCGGTGCCCGGACGTAGTAGTTCTTTTTACCCCGAATATTTTGCTTAGCTTGTGCATTAGCCTGCTCACGAAGCTTCCTCTTCGATCCGTGAGGATACAACGTGGGGCCCCATAATGTGCAATTAAGTGCATTGCTACCGCGTGTGCGATTGCATCGGTTTTAATATCGGGAACAGGAACTGCTATGTAAAGTTTGCTGAAATTATCTTGCATGGTTAGTATGTGCCTGTTACCACTGGGAGTGGTAGGAAGTTTGCCGACCATATCAAGGGACACTATCAAATATACTGATCGTATGTCTTAGTAACTCCCTTGTGTCCTCCGTAGAGACTATTATGGAATTCCGCAATGATTTCGGGCCTTAGCGTCTCAGGTGGGACCTCCAGTCTGCCGTGACATAGAGTAATTGTAACATTACCACCCCGGAATATGTCGACTAGTAGTTCGGGCATTTTGTTCTGAGGTAAAGTACCCATCAGATCTCCCGGATTGGCCATTCGAGATGTTTTTTGGTGGTCTCGATCTAGAGCTATTTTGAGACATTCTAATCCTGAAATCACATCCTTCCAGTCAGTTTCGTCGAAGTGATTTCTTTGTACCACAATGGATTATACCTTGTTTTTGCCTAAAGGTGTGACCAGGACTTGTCCCTTCTGAGGCCTATTCTCCCACAAGTCTTGGGGATAGACGCGTTCTGTGGCTAATAGAAGTTTGAAGACGGGATTCGTTGGTTCAGTGTCTTCTGTAATGAAGTGGGCTCAATTGTCTCTACGGTATGTGAGAGTGTCTGCTAATTCATATTGTATCACGCCTTCATCAGAGGTGGGCGGCTGTAAATTAGCTTTATTCTCTACACCTGGAATAGGGCCCTCTTCTTCTGAGATACGAGAGGAATCTTCTATATGCGGCAGATATATACTCAGGGTGTTCCTCGGCAAGAGGTTAATGTTTTGCCCTCCTGAGAAAGGTGTGGTTAGATTGAGCTGCTGCGGAGGTATAGCGTACTTCTCACAGGCAGGCGTCCCTTTTCGTTGGTCATCCTCTTACATTCTGTTACTGTTGGCTACCGGAGTTGAACTAGCAGCGGGTATGATCAAAGCGACTGGCGTCTGGAATGCTGACCTTCTTGGTGGTTGTTTGCCTATGATGGGAGACTCTATCACCTCGGGCGAGTCTTTCAACCGGACAGCGTTCCTTCTGTCCACCCCGGAATTTTTTGTTTCGGGTAGTTTTTCTGTGCCTAGCCCAATATCCGTAGGCTTAAAGGCGTTTCTCGTGTCAAGGTGTCCACGAAAGGATTCTAGAAACGCGTTTGCTCTAGCGGGAAGAGGATCGTCGTCGTCGGTGCATGGATCCATGTTTTGTAGGGTGAGTAACAATTCTCTGTCATCCTCTCCTTCCGACACAGCCGTGCACTCTATTCGGGGTGTTTCATCTCGGTGGACATTGTCAAGTTCATCTTTATCCCAGAAGTAGGACTGTTAAGCTTCTAATGATTGATCAAATTTGGATATGGATTGCTGAATTTCTGTTCCCGTCATAATAGGTTTGAACGGTTTTTTCCTGTGTCTTTATTACTCTGATCGTTATTGCAGTTCTCGCTATCGTCACTGTCTTCGCTACTCTCGGCGCGGGGACTAACGTAAACTATAGCCTATGTTTGGCCGGTAGGCATAATTACACTACGTTCCTTTTGAAAGGTACTAGAGTCTGGGGTATAATCGTCTTGGGCATCATTGCTCCTGTTGATCCCTATTTGCGCTAGGTAATCAGCCATCTCATTACCTTCGATCCCTTGGTAACCGGGAACGTGGTTCCATGTCACATCAAGGGTTTCTAGGGCCTTTCTCAGTTCTTCGAACTCTGTCCGATTAACTACAGGCTTACCATCAGTTGTCTTCCATCCGTTGGATTCCCAGTGTGGGATCCATTTGGTATAACTGTCGATAAGGAACTAGTTTGCTAATACCGTTTTCAATTGCTTTTCTTGAAGCTAATGTAGCAGCTTGGAGTTCTGCAGCGTTGTTCGTTTTTCTCCCCGTGGCGGGTTGGGATACATTCCACGGATGATAGTGACCGAACCATACGCCTATTCCGCCTTCTGGTTCTCCTCTTTTGTTATAAATGCACGCTTCGTCTACATATACATCAGTAGTTTTATCGCATAAACTTGGAAAGCATGGATTCAGTAGAGTTGGAGGTGCACTTTGAGGTGGGTGACCTTCTTCAGGTATTGGTAGCTTAAAGTCAAGACTAGGGAGAAGACTGTGTTTCTTCCAGTGCAGAAGGGGGTCTGAATTTGCACTACTTTCACTTTCAGAAGAAGCATCATCGTCTGATGAAGACTCAGCGGTATACTCGGGAGCCTTGGAACTCGTCACTTTTCTCCTTCGTTCCTTGAGTTTACTGGCTATACCACTTTGATTGACCTCCCTAATCATCATGAAGGGGGGGGGGCTTATAAAAAAACTATCTAAATCTTCTTTTTCAGTCATCTTAGCCACTTTTCTTCTACCGTCAGTTAACGTGGTTCGGGCTCCATCTTATCCATTGACCTTGTTGGGTTTACTTGGAGGGGCCGAATATTGTGGAGCGTTTCGTTCTGGGGCGTTAGTGATGTTGAGTGTCGTGGAGGCGGAATCATCAGAATCGGTAAAGTCATCAGTCTCCGTTGACACTTATCCCTGGTCGCGTCCGATAAGGCTTCCAGATAATGCCTCTACTTCCCTGTGCAATCTTCCTTTCTTATACTCGAAAGTATACTGGTAGTCCTTTAGTCTTTGGCGCCAACAAAGCAGCCTTGGACTGGGGTTATCAATATATGTCGTCCAATGGATAGGTTCATGGTCGCATGCCAGAATAGATTTGCGTCCATATAAATATGGGCGGAAATTCGTCACACCGTATAATACGGCCAGGCACTCTTTTTCCGACTTGAAGTAACGCTGCTCAGTGGGGCCCATTATTTTTGAGTAATATGCGATGGGCATATCCATGGAATCTTTTTCTTGGATCAAAACTGCTCCTACTTCATATTCGGAAGCGTCGGTGGTCAGTTTAAAGGTTTTGTTAAAATCGCGGTACTGTAAAATAGGTTCGCGGCAGAGGTAAGTGCGTAGCTTGCGGAAGCTTCGCCTTTGTTCGGATCCCCATATGAACTTGGCGTCTTTCTTTAGCAAGTCCGCTAAGAGTTTTGCTAATGTTGCGTAGCCTTGAATAAATATCCGATAATATCCTGATAGCCCTAGGAATTGCCTGATCGCCTTAGCGGTCCTGGGCCGAGGATAATTCCTTATAGCCGCAATTTTTTTAGTGTTAGGTCTCACTCCACCGCTGCTGATGATGTGTCCTAAATATGCAATTTCAGTGCGAAGGAAATCGCACTTGTCTGGTTGCAATTTAAGATTTGCTTCTCTTAGTCTTTTGAAAAGCCTCTGAAACTTTTTGTCGTGTTCCTCTAGAGTTTCCGAATAGATTACGATATCATCCAGGTATACAAAGGCTTCCGAACCGAGCATCCCCTTTAGGACGTTGTCCATAAGGCGCTGGAAGGTGGCAGGAGCGGTTTTATACCCATAGCATTCGTAGGTATTCGAAATATCCTCTTCGAGTGGAGAATGCAGTTTTAGCCCTATCGTCTAGGTGAGTTTGGATTTGATGATATCCGCTCAGCAGATCAAATACTGTAAAGTAGTGCGCTCTCCCTAGTTGCTGTAATATTTCGGTAATATTCGGTAAAGGATAGGCGTCGCCGATTACCTTTTTGTTAAGAACTCTGTAATCTATAACAACCCGATATTTCCTCACCCCGAGGCGTCTATCTTTTTGGGAACTATCATCAGTGGCGCATTGTCAGGTGATTGTGAAGAGCGGATATAACCGCTTTTCAGTTGGTTGTCAATTTGAAGGTCAATTTGTTCGAGTGCGTCTTGGAGGTGGCGATATGGTTTCCTAGATATCACTGCATCATCCACCATCGGAATTCGATATTGAATTTTGTTCGTGATATTCAGAGTCTCTCCGGGCAAATGGAAGACATCCGCGAAGTCATTTACCCAACCTTTCGCGAGTTCTCTCTCCTCATAATTAAGACGGGCTGTGTGCAGGACTTCAGCAACACGTTCACTACGAGACTTATTTGAGTCTGGAATTTCGTGTTCTTCACTACCGCTTCACCTATATACAGGGTGTCCCAGCAACCTCGTACCGCCAAAAACCAGGACATTGCTTTTTAAATTTTGAGCAGAAAAGTGATGATGACGAGATGTTTTTCATTTTCAATTCGCGAAAGGCAAAGCGATCAATTATGTTTTAAAAAAACTTTCAGAAAATTTACAATCACGCGAATTGAAAATAAAAAACATCTAGTCATCATCAAGCATTGTTTCGATTCAAACATAAATAAACAAAAAAAATTCTTTCGGGGGCCCATGACCGCTGTTATGCCACTGGCGCTGTTCCCGCTAAGCGCGCTGATTGGCCAAAAGAAATATTGAATATCTCGCTTATTTTTGAGAATTTCGAAAAATGACAAAGGACTTTTCTGCTCAAAATTTAAAAAGCAATGTCCTGGTTTTTGGCGGTACGAGGTTTCTGGGACACCCTATATATACCCGTCGGTGTATTGACTCTGGGGAGGTATCCTTTCGGTAGGTCTTAATTAATCAATGGTATTTCGACTGGTTGTTTTATTCGCGCTCTGATTTTTAGAATTCGATTGAAGGATTTAATATCCTTTCTTAGGTTTCTTTTAGTTTCTATAGACTCAAGGTCAACAAATGGTATGAGTTTTATGGGGTCGGATATCACAACAAGAGTGTTGTGTCGAAACGATACTTGCCCTTGTTCCTCCCTCAGGTATGGGCGGCCTATAATGCCGTTAGCCGATATGGGAAATGCGTCTTTTACGACGTGGAACTCAACTGGCTTATCGAGTATGTTAAGTTGAGCCGTGCCAAGTGTTTCGACTAAATTAGACGTGACAACGGAAATTCTAATAGGATTATTTTCTACGATTAGCATATTATGTAAGGCTCTAAGTTTTATCAGGTAGACATCAGACCCTGGATCTACTAGAAAATGTATTTCCGAGTATCTTAACTTTGGACAAGTTAGTTCGGCAACTGGGGAGTCTTCCTTTTTTCTTCCATCTCTGAGGACCCGCGATGGTTCTTCAGTAACTGTACTGTCCTGGGACGCTTTCTGGGACTCGGACTCGCTGTTGCGTCCATACGGCGGCTCTCCCTGTAGTTTAAAGAAGGCTTCGGTGAGATGTGTCTGGATAATTTTGAAGCGTCTGGAGGCTGTCCGCGTAACGTGTAAGCAGGTGGATATGGAGGGTATCCTTTCTCGATGTCTATTCCGTTATCAGAGGGATTGCGGATTATTGGGATCTTGGCAATCACTTCTTCTTCGTCATCGGCGAAGAAAGTGGAGAAGTTCGCTTTCGATTCTGATTCTTCACTCCGCGATTCCTTGCGATCCAATTTTTGTTGGGCGTTATTCAACAAGGTGTTAAACAAGCAATCGAATTCGCAGGGGCTCTCGATCTCCGTGAAAATATCTTGCTCTTTTGGAGGTGGCGGATCTACAAAGCGTATGTTCACAGGGATTTTAATTGTTTCCCCTATGGGTTGGACTACTTCCTTTACTTCGTGGACAAGTAACTTTCCAGCCAGGTAACTTTCCGCAAGTAATTGCGGTCTGAGCAGTTCTTGACGTTCTGTTATTTGTCTTCCTCCCCTAGGTTTAAATTTTTTCCTCAGTTTGGATTCAACCGTTTATGCTGGATAACAACAGAAGCTAAACCAATCCCCGTTTTTAATGCTCAACCCGAAATGATTAATCGCGAAGCATTCAGGGGCTCGCCCTCAGGCTTGGCAGCTGAATCTTAGGGAAGAATTCGACTGGCCGTTAGGCTTGTCTAATCTCCTTGCATTCTTGATTACTTATTTCAATTTGATCAAATTTTTTATGATTGGAGAATTTTTTTGAGCACTATTGAATAAATAACAGTCGGGGAAACTCCTAAATCAGAGGTGAATTAGTTAAAGTCTATTCAAAATCAAACAAATCACTTGAAAACGTCCAAGTGCTGGCCCATAGGATTGCAGCTTGAACCTTTGGGGAGGTTTCGACTGGCCGTTAGGCTTGTCTAGACTCCCTGTATTTCAAGTAGATTGAATTGATTAGGAATAACTATAATAACACAGCCACAAAAAAAAAAAGTTCTGACCTGGAGGTCTGACTATGTTTACTATACCAATATGGCAGACACTCTTTTGAAAAATTCATCGGATTCGCTTGAAACTCGTTACTCGTGGGTTTTCGGGGTCGGTAATTACGAATCTGATATTGTTTTTTCAAAATTCATAAAGGCAGATCCAATATGGCGGACTCTTTTTGGAGAAATTCATCAGATTCGCTTGAAACTCGTTACTCGGGGGTTTTCGGGGTCGCTGGTTATGAATTTAAA
>JAAAKG020141660.1:0-11803 GCA_010014905.2 Druon quercuslanigerum | reverse complement strand
TCTTCCCGAAATTGAAAAGGCCCATGAAAGGACGAAGATTTGCCACGATTGAGGAGATTAAGGCTGCATCGCTGAAGCAGCTCAAGGCAATGCCCAAAAGTTCATTTCAGAAGTGTTTTGACGACTGGAAAAAGCACTGGCATAAGTGCATTGTATCAAAGGGGGATTATTTTGAAGGGGATAACATCATTTTGGATGAATTAATGAATATTTTATTATAAAAATGAAAAGTCACCTTACTTTTTGATCACACCTCGTATACAAATTTTATCAGAAAACCGGTTATGCCCAAGTGTGCAAGAAATCAGGTAAGAATATTCAAAATTGCGGCCAGAATCTTACATTCCTTTTTATAACTCTATTAATCCCCGTGAGTGTGCAAGGTGCCTATAAATACTAGTGTACGGTTATTCAATTTAAAATTTATCATAATTAATTTACAGTTCAGTTTTAATGGAATTACTTTAATTGAGAAAAATTTCAAAATTTAAATTTTCGAATTTTTGAATTGCCATGCTTCGTTAGTTTTCAAATATTTCCAATCTTCTAAATCGCTGGTAATAAATCGACGACATTCAACTCGTCACACTCTTCTGCAATAGAATCTTATGTTATAATGATAAAAATAATTTTATGCAGAAAATAAAATTTCTAATTTAAGTTCATGTCCACAGATTTCCCGGATCTGCTCACGAATTCCCGGCACTTTTCTGTATTGTTTAAGGTGCAAAAATGGCCGGTTTTCTCGGAACGCTAGATACCCTGTTCAGTGTTATTTCCCGGTCTAGCAACCACCTTCATGATGCTATTGTAAAAAGAAATAAAAATATTTACCTTGCAAATATATCGGCAGCATCATGTACAGCAAAGGCAGTGATACTTTGCGATATCTGCAGCGTTTGGATCGACGAGTTTTTCCTAAAATCAAAGAATCTGACATCACCAGTGTTAGATCCTGTGATGAGCGACGTAGAACCTATTTTACTTTTTCTAAGAAACGCTCCCAATACCCAAGCGTTGTGTTCTCTCCATGTTATAACTTTTGCTTCTGGAGACGGAAGTCTGCGGTCGAAGAGTCGTACGGAACCGTCTCCGCATCCGATGGCCATCATTGCTCCTTTAAATAAAATATTGTATGGCACATAGATTAATGACTACTATATTGCAAATCATGCTCTTATTTCATATAAAAATTTGTATTGAGTGTATTTCCTATTTCCTATTATATTATATTATTTATTTATGTACTTGCACCCACTGTGCTGTATGGTAGTGACACATGGAAATACCAAGAAAATGATAGGAGTAAAGGCGGTTAGCATGCAATTTCCCTGTGGAATATATGCAAACACTAATTAACGAAATCAGTAATGAATGCCCGAGTTCTAAAAGAATACAGTGAATCGAGAAAACACTGATTGACAAGAATGAAAGAAATTTATTGAGATGGGTTGATCATGTTGAGAGAATGGTTAGGGAACGTTTGACAAACCAAGTGTATTTAAATAAAAAGAATGGTAGTGTAACCAGAGGCAGACTGAATAGTGAATTGTGGGAATTTATGAATGAAACTCTACAGCGACAAGATATAAAGATCCAAAGAAACACAATAGCTTGCAAGAAAAGATGTATGAATGTAACGGACGTATGGATAAACAAAGATTTTCCGTAGAGCAATAGACGCCTGAAACGGAATGATTTTTGATAATCATGGGACCTCGTGAAGAGCTTTGCTTAGTAAATGTGATTAGGGCAAAGCGATCGTCTTGTGGGAATTTGAGTAAATAAAAAAGAAAACAATTATTGCACCATTTATTGCAATTTTTAACCTCTATTTTAATACGTTATAAGCTTACAAGAAGAGTCCGGCAATTGTCAACTTTAGTTTCGGTTCATAATTTTTCTAATGAAAGCTTATTACCTGAGTATTGAATTGCCAAATCAGTAATATGCAACTTTGCACCATTTTCCAGAATATCGTCTTTGAAATATCCGCCAGAAACCATATAGAGTTTGACGAAACATACATGCGTGTTCGATTTCCGCTGTCCACACTTTTGTTTTTTATGTATTAAAATGTTTATAAATATACTCTACTTATATAATCTTTCGAAATTATGCTAATTATAATTTTGACAATGCGTTCCCTTACGGAAAAACTGAATTCTGTTTAAATTTATCACGTTTTTTGTGAACAAATTTTTTTTTATAAATGTTATCAATTATTTTCCTAATGTTAAATATTCACTTTCCAAAAAACTTACCTAAATTTAGGTTACAATTCGTATTTAAGTTCCAATGATTTATTATTAAAATTCTTTGCATAATGTGGATCAAATTTTTCACTACAAACATTAATCAAAGTTCAGTTGACATTATAATGAATTGAAGCTTATATGACATAGTAAATTGTTCTTTTTTTAGACAAAGCATTTTTTAAAAGAAATATGTTTGTCAACTCCCGCGATGGAAATGCTCCTGAGCAGGTTGTAGAGAGACGACGAAGTTGTCCATTTCTCAACTGGTGACGTCACAGTAGCCAAAGTATTCCTTTGCAATTTGTCTATGCATTCTGTTTTCAACTTCATACTTCAAACGGTTTTATACTTCTTTCATTCTCTTTTCCCGTAGCTTTTCCGTGCTTTTTTTCGGGCCAAATTTTGATTTTTTTTAAAAACTTGTATAAATTTAAAATGTATAATTTCTTCTCTAATACTTTCAAATTTTATCAAAATCAAATTATCGGTTCCAGAAATGAGCATTACAAAAAATCCAACCCCAACATTCAACATGGTGTAACTCTCATCATTTTGAAAATGTCAACAATCTTTTGGGCCCAAAGCGATCAGAATATGATATTCCTGTCGTGTACTTGTCCATAAACAAAATTCTATCCAAAATCATTAAACGAAATTCATCAAAAGAAAGAAAGAATAATAAAACAGTTTCAAATTTTTAAATTCAGGTGGCCGTTTTTACCACACGTGTGTCTCAGATGGCCACATACATGACCATATGTATTCGAAAATTCATATAATTATTTTCCTGCGAGACATCTAACGATTGCAATGTTTAGAATATATATTAGAGTATCGCCTAAATCACAGTTTATTGGTATTTAATATTTAAAAATAATTATTTTTATTCTAAACTGCCCATTTGGGACACACTTTCACATAGTAGTGGCACTTCCATGTAAATTAATAAAAATGTGCAGACCTAAAAATCCCTGACAGCGATTGTTTCTAAGCCCCGCTTCCCTGAATGAAAGATGTGCATGCGCAATTCGTTGTTCTAACTAACAGCACCATGTCTTCATAACCGAATTGTTAAAGTAAAGCTTACAGAAATGAAAATAGCAGAGATCCTCTACTAAAAATGGTCAGGAAGCACAAGATGATTGAGAAAGGAGAGTTCCTTTACGAAGCCGCCCAGCAGGCGGCTGAGACACTTGGCCTGAATTTTATTAGACGTGAGGAAAGTGCGTTGCTCCATCTAGATGTTTCTTTCTTTAAAGCCGAAGTAAAGAAATTACAGGTTCAAAAATTCCACCAAGACCTACTGGACAATAAAATGCACGGAAATTTTTACATAAATGTAGAAGAACAGTCCTTGTCAAAACAGCAAACTTTGGCTTTTTCACATCATCAGGGCTTAATTCAGGTACAGGGGGGTTTATTTTCACGTTTCAGGACGGTGTAATATCCACCCAAGGATACCGCGACCGCATTTTATGTCAAGAAGTTCCCAGCGATAGGTACAGAGCGTGTCATGTGCACGCTGAGTATCTAGAACACATACTATCTGGATGCCCCACCCACGCGGAAACTACGCATCTCTACAGACATAATTCGGCCATAATAGTGCTTTATTGCAACTTTGTTGCTCTTACTTTGTGGTCCTTGACATTGCCCAGACGAACGCTCCGAGGGAGATAAAGTGAATTGTCCAGAACGAAGTGCCAAATTTTCTGGAACTACAATTTTAGGACAGTCGTCTCCGTTGCACACTCGAGGCCTGACATCGTTCTCTAGGACGTTTAACATAATTCGGCTATAAGAGTGCTTTATTGCAACCTTTGTTGCTCTTACTTTGTGGTCCCTGACATTGCCCAGACGAACGCCCCGAGGGAGATAAAGTGAATTGTCTACAACGAAGTGCCAAATTTTCTGGAACTACAATCTTAGGACAGTCGTCTCCGTTGCACTCTCGAGGCCTGACATCGTTCTCTAAGACTCCCAGAAACGAACAATATTCGTGATAGAATTCTCGGCTCTAGCCGACTACGACATCACTGATAAGGAGAAGAGCTATCACTCGGTTAAAGTAATTGACATTGTCATCCTCATATCGCTGAGTGTTCTCAAGACACACGAGAGTTTCGCCGGCCTGTTTCATTTCATTTGAAAAAAAATATTGAGGTACTTAATCGAGATAAAAACTACCCTATCCCTCAATTTGGACCAAATTACACACAGTATACAAAATTTCATCATGATTTTTCAAGTAGTTTCGGAATTTAGTGCAAAAAAAACATCGTGACACGAGATTTATATATATTTAATTATTTAAAAAAGGGTTAAATAACCACCGCATGGTCCTACTGGCAGCATCCGTAATCTAAAAATGACACCGGCTCCCAGTAGAGTTGCGGTAAATCACATTTATGACCACGTCTCTCGACCGTGAGGTGAGTGGTCACAGGTCACGCTGCAATCACAACGACAAGCCGTCTAAACACTCGTGTGTCTTGAGGACGCGAAGCCTTCTCCTTAGCAGCAATGTTGTATTTGGCCGGATCCGAGAATTCGATCACGAATATAGTTCTTTTCTCGAAGTCTTGGAGAACGATGTCAGGCCTCGAGTGTGAAATGGAGACGATTGTCCGAAAATTGTAGTTCCTCTTAGTTCCGCATTATGTCTGTAGCTCCCCACGTGGTTGGTATACCCAGATAGTATGTGTTCATAGGTACTCAGTGTGTGCATGACACGCTCTGTACCTATCGCTGGAAACGCCTTGACATAAAATGCGGTCACGGAACATAAAGGGGGAAATTACACCGTCCTGGCACCCGAAAATGAAACCCTCTGTACTCTAAAACCTAAATTAAGCCTTTATGATTTGAGAAAAGCTAAGTTTGCTCTTTGGACAAGGACTGTTCTACTTTTTCTGTAAAAGTTTTCGTGCATTTTCTTGTCAAGTAGCACTCGACGGAATTTTTAAACCTCTGCTTTCTGCACTTTGGCTTTTAGAAGAGAAGCATTCAGATGGAGTAATGTACGTTCCTTGCTTCTGATGTTAAAATTCAGACCCAGGGTCTCGGCCACCTGTTCAGCGGCTTTGTAAAGGAACGCCCCTTTACTAATCGCCTCGTGGTGTATTTTTAATGTAGTTTTATAATATACACTCGAAGAATTTGTAATGCCTACACCAAAGGCCATCGAAAAATATGAGACGACCCCCAGCTGTGTCTGGGAAACTTGACTTTCGTCATTATAATAAAGATCGAACACATTTCAACGAAAAAATATAAACTTTAACAATAATAAATAATGGATATTTTAAAGTAAAGTGATTTTGTTGTTCAATTTTTACAACCATATTCACCTTAATTACAACCGTCTACGACCTTTAGAAGCTGAGAGCGTGAATCTGTTTATTATTATTTGTAGCAAAATAAGTTATTGTTTTACATGAAAGTGGCTAACGCCAATTTTTTGCACAAGTTATACTCTATTCGGGAACTAATTTCGAGCACACCTTCTTTTGAATTGCCTAAAGTACAACAGGTGAAAGAAACGATGGGAAAAATAAGGAAAGATGCGAATAATTTGGTAAATATTACCATTTGGATGAAATATTTCTCATTAATGTTGGAGTATACCTATATGTACAGGAGTATCTTTTCTCTTATGAAAATTTTCGAAAAAATGACTTGTACAGAAAAACGGCTTTTTATTGTTATGGTACTTCTTTAGTTGATGTATTCTCTAAATGTATCAATTTTAATTAAAAATGATATAATAATGAAAATATGCATCTTTGGGAGTAGGCCAACTTTTGTCTCAAACTTTATCCTGTAAAATCAATTTCAAGAAATTTCACTTGAATTTTCGGTAACTTTGAAGCCGCCAGACAAAACTTTTGCATCAATGCGCACAATGCGCACGTGCGTATTGTAATGTCATGCCCTGCATGTACACCAATTTTCAGCCTTATCCGGGTTATGTTAATTAACTGTCAAAATTGACACCTTTGACAGGTCGCCACAGGTAAAAGCAATCAACTCCGACTTGTAAGGTACCTATTTGTATGTTCCTCATCACAAGACGAACATATCAGGTGATAATTGGCCTTATCAGTATCACGTTGCCATTTACGTTGTGGGCTTACTGTCTATTACAAGGAAGATGCTGTAATTGTACCCAGGATATTCGGTTAAAATGATTATCCTTGTGATTGGTGATCTCAAATGTGCGAAACTATTGCTGGTTCGTAACCTCGAAGCTATACCCGCGTGCCAAAAACATGCTAAGACAGTTGTGAGATGGATGCAAACAGCTGTCATTCTTGGGTTACTCCGTCTTCTCAAGTCAGACAAAGGTTTTCGTCGTTCCCTGTGATTACCCATTTCAAGGTAGTGAGACTTGAACATAGGTGTGATTTACAGGAGTTTTAGAGCGAGCCAGTGTCATTTTTATGAATGACAGTTACTCTCATATATTATATAACAGTGACTGCTTATAACCATGTACACTACTCAAGCGAGTCTAACCCAGCACAGTAAGCTCCTAGCAAATTAAATTGTGCCCAACGTGCCGAAAAAAACTGTCCCGGCACATTTGTTCTAAATCCTTTCAACAATCAAAAAAATGTGTAATAAAAATCCTAGCTGATTTTCCACGTATTTTGATTCCCTGTTTACGAAAATGATAGTCCAAATATACGCAAACTTGAATAAAATTGATAAAAATCATGGTTTTTTTGTGTCTATCTTAGTAAATAATAAAACTGTACGAAAAAGCTTCAAATAAAATTTGTAGATATTTTAAAACATATATTTTATGTGAAATACATTTTTACTCTACGAGTAACAGTTTTCTAGAAAAACGACGATAAATATGAAAAATCACAGAAATACGCACACTATGTAGTGGTGTTATAGGCAGGGGCACCAGCATAATTTCTGCAACCAATCACAGGGGTGCCTTCTCTCATCCTACGAGACGTTGGAAAGGGGTAGGGGTTTGACCAACATTATTTCTTTTATCAGTCACAGGGTTGCATCGCTGCATATTGCGCTGTATTTCTGTGGTTTTTTCATATTTATCGTAGTTTTTCTCGAAAACTGTTACTCGTAGAGTAAACATGTATTTCAGATAAAATATTTTTTTTTGAAGATCTAGAACTTTTATTTGAAGCTTTTTCGTAAATTTGTAATATTTGCTAAGATAAACACAAAAAGCCACGATTTTGATGGGGTTTTCATGGTTTTCACCATAAAAATCAAATTTTCGCGTATTTTCACTATTATTTTCCTAATCAGCGAGTCAACACACATGGATATACGCATTTTAAAATTTGTCGAAGGTATGTACTATTCGGAACTTAATCCAAAATGTTAATTGAATTTTTCAGCTAGGATTTTCATTTCGCGTTTTTTTGATTCCTGAAATGATTTAGAACAAATGTTCCGAGACAGTTTTTTCGGCACGTTGGGCACAATTGAATTTGCTAGGAGCTCACCGTGCCAAGGTTGAGAAGTAATCGGTTAAGCGACTCATGAAATTGAGTTCTTCCAGAAAAAAAGTGGCACAGGAGTCGAGAAACGGTTCTGAAAGGTGCTCTCAGGTGGTAAGTGTCCAAAGAGGCCGCACAGTGACCACGCTATTATTACTAATCGTGCCCTCATAGGTATACAATATACCTACATTTCATCCTCTGATTCTTGTTCTTATTTTGTTTTAAATATAAGACGGCATATTAGGATAACTAAAATGTGATTGATGTCAATATCCGCTACAGCGCAGCTTTTGCAAACTTTAAATACTGTTTTAAAACTTTGCTTTAATAGAATATAATCTGTTTAATACCTGGACATGTCTCCTGGCATATTTTTCAGATTGTTCAATACAACTTTAAACACACTTACCTGTACCGTCTGTATCTATACATGTAACACAAGAATCTGCACCCGTCGCAATGTCCTGCTTTTTCAATTCAGTTTCAGCATCCCACAATCTTATAATTTTTACATCCCCCGTAACAGCTAAGGTCAATGATCGCTGCTCCCAACTGGTAATGAGGCCTGTAGTGGCTGGAAATAGATTAAATTGAAAAATTAATATTGTCCTGCAACTTTGCCCAGGAGTATGAGGAGACTTACATTTGACGCGTTTGAAAAAAATACCCTTTTTTTCTTATATCAACGGAGAGAAATAGTATATCTTTTAAATCTTCGAAAAGATCATTAAATTTTGATTGAAATGAAGCCCAGTTGGATATTGTTAAACAATTAAAACACACATGTTTTAGCGGCGTGCTGTTGCATGCATTTCTTTGTTCTGAGTGAGACGCACCAACAGAACTCTGTTTCGTTCACAGTGGCCGATTAGGAAAAACTTGAATTTTCGGGGCACTAAGTATGCCCAGTGTGACCGTTTTCTCTTGTCCACATATAGTACCCATTACCGACGCGTGAGTTTCTCTCCAATTTCTCCAATTCTCTAGCCTACTGACAACTAGACGGAACACGATTACATATTTCTCGTAATAAATTGACAACCGAAGAACCGATAAAGACTATTTCAAGTTCTTCGGCTTATTTTTGTTTCCTGTTTCTTACGCTAGCGAACATTACTTTACATATAGGTAATTTGATGCCAAATTTAATTACCTTTCCAACAACTAAACAAATTTCCAAAAACTTTTTTTTTCTTGAAAGCATTCGATTCAAGAGGGTAGTTGCATCTTTATTTATGAATACTTTTTTCATTGTGAAATTAAAAGAGCACTAAAAACTAAATGTAATTACTTAAAGTCCAATCACCTGGTACCTTTGCCCGGTAATGTTTGAGTAAATTTTTTACATTCTTTTCGTAATGAGAAGGTATTATTTTCGTGTAAAATTTGACTTCATCGTTTTTCATCAAATCTCCACATTTTAAGATCCCCTGAGTAAAAAAAACTATTTTTACGGAGGCGTATGTGTGTCTGTACTCTATATGCACGATAACTTACGAAATACAGATGAGATGGAATTAAGCTTTGACAGACGTTTTGACCGATCGTTCTCGTTTTATTATTCAAGAATACTTTTTAACTCTCTGATGGCTTATAATTTCTGGCGTCCGGTTCTTGGCGCATTGGGTGTTTAGCCACCCATAACTTATTTTCGAGATAAAAACTGTTTATAATACAAAGTTTTCCCTTTCCCGTGGTGAAATACTATCTCCAGACTGTAACAAATACAGTTGTATAAGTTTGTAATTGATATTTTAATCACGCAAACACAGCTAATTATAAACAAAACTAATTTCCAAAAATGATCGAAAATGGTACAAATCGCATTTTCTATGGGTATTTCCTTAACATTAAGTGAAAATTAAAAAATCGTAGTGATTCATAAACTTTAGACTTCCATCTATTAGATGGCACTAGCAGTTTTATGTCATAAAAAGGTATATTTATTTTGGACTCTGAAAATAGCGACCTTTTTCTATTGTTCAGCGCTGGTCTCAATTTCGAAGCTGGACGGGGCACTGTGGCTCTCAACCATCGGCTTCTACATTATGTTACAGTGGTACATTTAAATTGAATCGTGTATGAACTGTATTCCGTATCTGACATATTTAAGAAGGGTCAAGCTTAGAGCAGTATTTTTTATGCGAGAGGTAATGGGAAAAATCTGAAAACATTTGTGAATATAAAGAAAACATTTATAACGAAATTGCAGTTAACAAATTGGAGACAAAAATAAAAATAATGCTCTGAAGTAGACTCTGGTTAAATTTGTATGTCTATAATTTTCTCGTCAATAGTAGAATCTAACATATATCACAGTGACCTTTCAGATACAATGAATTCCAGAAGACTTAAACCGCAAAATTTAAGAACTATCTGTTAATAAAGAAATTTTCCGTAAGAATAACCAGTCGTATGAATGAGTGGGGGTGTAAATGAGTAGATGAATGAGTAGGTTTGTAAATTATTTTTCAAATGCTTGTGTGGTTAACTTCTTATTAATGTGGAATTTTCTTCCGGAAACTAAAAAATGCGATGAATGCGACGGGAAGTTACATTCAACTGCAAATGGTCGAAATCAGGACGTTATTGATCGTTGTGGGGCTAGACAATGCCGCAAAAAAGGCTTTAGGCAGGGAACATTTTTTAATGATGCAAATGGTTAAAACGTTCTGAAAATAATAAAAAAAAATAAACCCGCATGTTTAGTTGACAATTAGACTCAATACATATTTAATTTAGTATAAATATCATAAAAAATTTTTTAAAGTAACGTGGAGTAACGCACATTACATTGCATTGCAGTTACTCAAAAATTGCAACACGGCAATGCGCCTTCGACTACAGCTCCATGGTAGTGCAGAACAGAGTTCCGAGGGGCAAGTTACTGAGAAATCTCAGATTTCTGCGCTGGAAATCTTAGGAGAACTCTTTGAGGAACTCGTGGAACTCTTAGAAATTTTGGAAATCTTTCGCCAAGCATGCAGTATTCACACCACGAAGCATCACACGTTCGCGACTCATTTGCTGCTTCTTTGTGTTAAGCTAAGGACTGATTCCATCCGAAAGCCGCCGAACTTAGCCGAGCCTGATTTCTCCTCGAGAGTCTCGATCTCGAGAAGTTTTGGAAATCTGGGCACTTCTGGCAATCTCAAAGAAATCTTAGCACTCTATATGCGCATTCTATTTAGATTAAAACAATTCATAGTTTTACGATTTCCATATTTTTCAGTGTGTAGCCCCTCGCAGAGATCATACACGATTCAATTTAAATGTAGCACTGTAACATAATGTAGAAACCGCCGATTGAGAACCACAGCAGCCCGTCCTTCTTCAGGCATGTATGATGTTGTATCTTGACATCGCCTTAAGCCGACTACGAATACTGTCTAATTTCTCATGCCAGACAGACAGACCCTATTTTCCCGAACCCTACCCACACTCCCTCTTAATCTCTTTTTTAAAATTTTCACTTTTATACTACTAGAAAAGCGTGAGTCTCAATGATGGGATAACTTAAAAACAACACATTTTTAAAGAAAGATGACAAATATTAATGTGTATTTATTTTAAAAAAATTTTAAGAATATGCATTTTTATGGTTTTTACATAAGAATAAGGTTAATTGGCGTTTAAGAATGAAAAGCTACTACAAAATAAAAAAAATATGATGGCAAAAAGCATTTGTTTAAAAAAATTATTTACATATTTAACAATCTTCTTTATTCTTAAAAATATGACAACAAAGTCTTTGGCAAGACATTTGATGTTGATTCCGAAAACAATTAGGCATATACATGAAAAAATAGTGAAAATGTGTATTTCTTTATAAAAATTGTTTATGTAAGTAACAGTTTTTGTTATTATAAAAAATATGACAGCAAAGTGTCTTTAAAAAGACATTTATAGTTGATTCCGTAAAAAAAACTGAAGCCTTTTCATGAAAAAATTGGTAATGGATATGGTTATTACGGATATATATGGATACTACTATCGGCGAGAAAATGATAGGCATCTGCCTTTGAAGCCTCACAGTTCAGCCAAAAAAAATCGTAGTGC
>JAAAKG020141659.1:0-11804 GCA_010014905.2 Druon quercuslanigerum | reverse complement strand
GTATGAAAAATGGGTACCACACCAACTGAACGATAGACAAATGGAAAATCGAAAAACCATTTGTGAAATGCTGCTTGCATGGTTCGAAAGGAAATCTTTTCTGCATCGAATTGTCACGGGAAACGAAAAATGGATTTATTTCGAGAACCCGAAAATAAGATCAAATTGCTCTGTAATAAAATTGATCCTTTTTTTACTGCGCATCCTATAAAGCCGCAGTCCAATCGGCAATGTAAATCTCGCTACCTCTTCTTGTAGGTTAACGATCCTCCGCTTAAAATTTCGAACAGAATGCAAATTCCCATAAATTTGTCTGAATTCCAGAATCAATCTGAAATACATTTTTTTTGTCATCCGACATGTCACTCGACTTTTATCCGTTGACGAAATCTGTATCCGAAACAACCGCAACCCATCTGCCAGCCTATTTCACTTTGCATCATAAAGTATTATACACTCTGTCTATAGGCTGGGGTTAATGTCTCCGTTTTATTTTTTATTTTTGCTCAAATAAAGTCAATCGACTTTGCTTGAAAATATCAATAAGCTATATAATGCAGATTACGCCGAACACATTGGTTTCTGCAGAAAGCTTAACAATATTTTTAAAGTTATAGATATAATATAATATTATATTTACCGATAAAGTTAAGGAAAACTTCCAAGTATAAGGGCAAAGTATATGCGATTCTCATTCTTTCTCAGGAGAAAAAAAACTAGTAATTACATTAATGAAGAACTAGGTTGATAACATAACAAGTCATCATTCTTATCTTTCATAAGATTATATAATATGTACTGAGTCGTTAATCATGAAATTATACTCGTCTTAAACTTCTTCTGTCGAGATAATAATATTTAATAAATCCGTCTAAGAGGCCATGCAATTTTTAAAACTTATGTTCTTCATAATTATTCATTTATTAAAGGGTTATTAAAGCTGTTAAGTTGAGTATTTTAGGATTCCTTATCATACCATAAAATATTATCGTGGAGAAAAAATGTAATCTTAAAGAGTTTTAGAGAAAAAAACCGGTTTCTTTAGTGAATTTAGTAATTTACTTTGCATGTGCGAAAAAACCGCTGCCATGAAATTAATGTTAAAATTTATACACTAAATTAAAGAATATTACACATACAATAAATTTTTTGACTATGCTACAATCATTTTTGTTTCAAATGATTATGTGACTTGAGCCTGGAATGCCTTTAAACGAATTCGTTCTGAAAATTACCTTTATTTTTTTTTTAAACTTTTATTCTTTAGTCTACAACTGATCAGATTTTCTACTTATTTATTACAGGGTTTTACAGCCATCGTTCATCGTTTTAAAGTTCATCGTTTTTTGTACAAATCTCATATTTTTTGGTAGAAAATTCAAATATTTTTCAGAAAATTCTTCTTTGTTTTTAAATTTTACTATTCCATTTTGTCTTAAAAATTGACCTTTTTAAAAATTTTAGTATTTGGTGGAAAATGTCTCTAAATTGTTAAAAGTTCATTTATTTGTTAAAAGTGTATGTTCTTAAGAAAGTTCCTCTTTATGCTTTAAAATTTAACATTTTAGGTACAATTGTCTTTTTATTGCGTAAACAATCTTTCTTAATTCAGAAATTCAACTGTTAATGAAAATTGGTAGTTTGCATTTTTAAATGTGGCTTGTTTTTTATGCAGTTCAACAAATTGTGCTTTCTAAAAAGCAATTAGTTTTCCAGTATTAAATTAGAAAATCATGATCGATCGAATTAGTAATGTTCTGCTAATTTTTAGTGTACCTAATCTTTTTTTTTATTTAACTAAAGTTTTTTTATTAAATTTTTTATATAAAAATATCAATAAATGTAAAAATCAATTTTTTTAACTCACGAAGCTTCTGCTTCATAGGTAAAATTCGCTAAATTTCATTGTCATTCTTAACCCGATTTTTAAAACGAAATCTTAAGAATTTTGATATTAAATCAAATTAGTTGAAAAAATGATTAAGTTATACTTATTAAGCAAATTTAATAACAGAAAAATTATCAATTAATTGCGATAAGCTAAAATAATAAAGTGAGCATTATATCTCAAACAAACCAATCAAAAACATTCATGCAAAAGCATTGCCGAGTACAAATTAAATTTAGGAAGATAAAAGCATTGTAAAATTAATTTATGACGCAAAGGTATGATGAGGAAAATCCCGCATAACAGTAGATAATGCTAATTCACGCAAAATAATTAGTTAAAATTAAATAGTAGCTGAGATGTTTTATGTCCAAGCAGTAAATAAAAAGAACCTTTAATTGGTTAATGCTATAAATAAGATTTGACTTCAGTAAAGAACGTGTCGATACATACTTTATATCAATGAAGAATTGCGTGTAAAAGTGTTTCCTGTTTGTGAAATTAAATAAAATTCAGGGAAGACCGGTATTGCTACATGTGTACAACCATAAAACATATTGTGTTTAATTTTCATATAATGAAGAATGAATAATGCATTACTTCAAATGAAAAGAATTTTCATCTTCGGGAGTTCCAACTTCCAACTGAAGTGGCCATGAACAATGTTTTTGGACTAACAAAAGAAAGAATAGAAATGACCGGGAATTTTTGCTTACTGTAACAGCAAGTTTTAAATTAATGAATGCGAAAAAAATGACCTGTAAGTTGGAGTTTTAGAAAAATTGTGCAAAATAATCTGATATGCTTGGCCTGGTGACTATCTGAATAGTTTCTTTTAAATTTGATTAATTTCGCATCCACAAACGGTGAGTCGCAGGCCGTATCATTCCCCGTGAATGCCAAATTTGCAGTACTTTTTGTCATAAGCATAAATCCTTCAAATTCTGCCTTAAACTTAGAGTCAAGATTTCTCTTTCTGGATATAAATAAACAAACTCTACAACATTCTTATTTTCTTCGTTGAAAAAAGTTACTTTACATGGCTCTTTTCAATGTCTTTATCTATTCATAAAAATGAATAACTGGGCATGAACTTCCTACCTGCGAATTTATATTTATCGTAAACAATCTAATTATTTGTTGCACGATGTTTCCTTTCAATTTAAAAAGACATTCAGACACCGTTTCGGAGACAGCGATTTTGAGAGGCGCGTTAGAGAGCAGATCTATGCCTATCAACGTGATCGAAAATGAGATGCCGATGGTAGACCAGTTGAATTGGGCTCACAGGAGACTTAGGCCAGAATTTTACAGGAAAATTCGTCGCTCTCACTACCAAACTTTCGACGAACTCTCACGACTTGGTAGGGGATGGGAAAAAGTGTGGGCAGCAATTAGAGAATATAAGCCGCCCCCTGATCCAGAGAGATTGTTCCTCCAAAAATTTGTGTATCGGGATGTAGCGGCGTTAAAACCCTCTAAGATTACTTCTTCGGCTATTAAAGAGGAGGAGCCGGTTGCGCCCATTGAAGCAACAAATCAAATTTCCGAAGATAAAAAAAAGTATAATTACTCTAACGGTAATTACAAGGATCGGAACGGTAGGCAAGACGGAAGCGGCGGTAACGGTACAGCAAATGAGGTCAGAATAAAAAGGATCAATCAGAGGGCAAGCAGCAGAGCTCGACTACGTCCGCTGCTTCCCCCTCACAAACAAATTCCCGAAACAGTCTGTAGACAGGTGGATTATTACCAAAAGGGCTGCGCGACGTAAATTAGCGTGTTTCGCGTGTAAGAAAGAGGGATCCACTCTTAAAACATGTCTGGATTTTTCGGGAAACGCAAAAGGCAAGCTGTAGGATCGGTCCCTATTGTCTCTCAAAATAAAGAGACCATCAAAACCGTGTCAGACGTCTCTGTGCTTGTAGTTACTTCCGTAATAACCTTAACGATTCAGTTCGACTCCTCCAACTTCCTCCAACTTTTGTTCCTTGTTGAAGCCCTAGTGTATGAGGAGGATGGTGGTTCGCCGCATCCTGCGGGTATCTTTTCTAAAATAAAACAGAAAGCGGCGAAAAGCACTAGTTTGTTGAAAAAGGACTCTGATTAAAGAGATTTATCCCTGTCACTTCTGAAACGCGAAAAACTAGACCTTGATGAAGTTCTTGTAAATAGGGGGGGGGAGGGGTATTAAAAAATTTTGATCTGGATCAGATCGCTGGAATATTGCAGACCGAGTTGGTACGCGGTAGAGTGAACCTTAAGATCTCTATCGATTCCTTTTCGGTCGATGCTTTGTATGAGCCCAGTTTAACTAGGACATTTATTTGTGGCGCTGTAGTCCCTGGGATCCTCGATGCCCTGGGTAAAGATTTCGATAGTTCTAGAAAGTCTTCTATGATTTTGGCAAACGGTTCTAGAGGCGAGATGATGACGGGATTACTAAAGTATGCGAAGTCAGAGTAGCCACTAATATGGATATCGAGTTTGTCTTAGGTCTAGACGCGTAATCGGGTTTCGACATGGTATTTGCGGCGCGTTCTATGGAAATCTAGATAGCAGGCACGGACGACCAGGTCTATCCACTGGATATATAACTAACCGCGGAAGAAAACTGTGGCGGTGTTCTGGACTTATCGAACAAATACCACCGGGAATTATAGGAATTGATTAAACGGAAAATAGTTTCTAAAAGGGAGAGTCAGCTTAACGCCACCCACCTATTAGGGAAAGGTATAGAGTCGTGTCCTCTAAACTACAGAGGAGGCCATGTACTCGAAGGTGGATATGATGCTGGCCGAGGGCGTGATTAAGGAGTCTACTAGCCGAGGAAGGAGATGCGGGCTACCTGCCTTGCTTGGATTTTAGAAAGCTCAACGTAATGTCTAAGAGACATGCCACCCGCCTTCTCTACATGTCATACATACTTAGGCAAATTCGCGCTTCAAGAGTTATCTCGAAAATAGACCTTAGAGCGGCTTTTAACCAGATACCTCTGGACGACTCTCGCAAGGAATATGTGGAATTTGTGGTTGCTAGCAGGAAGCTTTTCCAGTTCGCTCAAATGCCGTTTGGTTTGACAGGGGCTCCAGCCTCCTTTCAGAAGCTAATAGATAGGATCATCGCTTCCGAGATGAGAACAAACGCGTTCTCCTACTTTGAGGATATTATGGTAGTCACGGAGAATTTTGAGGAGCATTTGCGTTGTTTGGAGAACGTCCTCGGTAGGATTTCCGAGGCTGGCCTGACTATCAATCCCAAAAAAAGTAAGTTCTGCTGTGTGCGATAAAAATTTTCTGTATATTTTGAAAATTGTCAAAGTTATGGATGTCCTCACAATGTCCGAACTAAAGACCAACAAAACTAAAGTTTATGATCCGCATTGATGAAGGGAATTTTCTATGATCTTTTAAATGCGCTAATATGCTCCATAAAAATGTTATAAATATCTTGAAAATTGCCCCAGATATGGAGGTAATCTTTGCAAAGTGATGACTTACAAAATATTGATTATGTTTTCTTGTAATGTTGAGAAGTGGAGCATAATCGCATTTAACACCACATAAGAAAGTTCCGTTAATACTTCGGATTGAAAGCTTTTTATTTTGTTAGTAATAACTTTAAAAAATATTATGACCTCCATATCTAGAAAATTTTCAAGATATTTAGAAAATTTCGGTGGCGCATATGAGCGATTATTATTTTAGAAAAATCCCGCAACCTCCTCCCCCCATTTTGATGGCTGAACATATGAGCGCATTTCCGTCACAATATAGTCGGCTATAGAGTACCCGAAAATTAAGATTGGATGAAATTTATTTGCTTCAGGTGAATGGTCGTATATAGTTTATTTTTTATCATGGAATTTTCTGGTATATAGCTTTGAACATAACGCTTATTTCTTGTATAATTTAGATAGCTTCACTTTTAGTATTCAAGGTTGACTAAACAGTAAAAATCATTTTATGTAAAAATGGCTATAAATAATTTTAATAAGTAAATATTTTTGTGGTACATAACAGCATAAAACTAGTGTTGACTGTCAAAACTTTTATTCTGAAGATGTACTTCGTTTATTTTCTGATAATATATAATTCCAGTTTATGTTATTTAAGTTTTGTATGCTTAAGTATTCTATTTCATAGAGTTTCATAATTGTACTTTATAGATGTAAATATATAGTTCTACAGTAAAAAGCTATAGGCATACTTTCGTTACGTCATATATTTTTCAGGTCTTACTTCTTATGTTGTCGGAGAACTTTATGTAATTTTTTTTATATAACAACTCAATTTAGTCCTCTTTGACTGAAAAATGCTGCTTTTCAATTTTGCGTACATATCCAACTCAAAATAGATAGATATTTTTTTCCACCAAAAAATTTCGTTCGTGAACTTAGAACTTCTAGAATAATCAATTGAATTGGGAACAAATTTTAAAAAAATGTCTTTAAAAAGTTGTTTCTTGGTGAGAAGTTGATATAATTTAATTTTCTTGACTGCAATTCGCAGCGCAATCTACCAAATATTTTGTAAATATACATGATTTTCGCTTCTTGGAGACATTACAATAAGAGTGTGTAAAAAAGAATTTATATTTAACAAAATTTATTTTATATTAGACATAATTTGCAACTTTTTTTACGGTATTTAAAAAAATGTATATTACACTAATACCCGATACAAAGAAAATTAAATTGTGTCAATTTGTTCTCAAGATATAACTTTTTAAAGAAAAAGTTCGCTCCTATTTTCATAATTCGTCTAAATATTCGAATAAGCCTACATTCATAAAAGAAAGTTATTGATGAAAACATAAAATATTCGTCTCATAAATTGCCTTAGAAAATAGAATATTTTAGCCTCAAACAATTCCGTGATATCATCCTTGCCAGGCGTTCCCATTTCACATGAAATAAGTTATATTAGTTCAATAAAGAAACAAAATTGTTTGCAAAGCTGAAAAAGTAAAAAATAATAATGATTCTTTGTGTACTTACTAACTGATGAAGAATATAAAAAAGTTAGGAGGTACAAACCGAGTAAGCTTCTATGTTTTGCATTGGAAATCATGAGTTTCTGAGACTCTATTGGTAGCTTTGAAATTTCCTTCCAATCATCTGATAATTCTTCTAAAATAGGTTTTAGATTTTTCTTGTTTATTCTGATAAACATGATTTTTATTATTGTAGTTATGTGTGTTACAAAGGATTATTTCTTTTCACATTCCTATCATTTATTTGATTTGATATACATACCTTTCCCTTTCCACCTACATCCTCCCACCTTTACGCCTGTTCTCCTTCTAAAAATTTCTCCTCATATTCACACGCTCGGCTCCCCATTATAATCCCTAAGCTCGTTCTTCCTGTCTCCCTCCTGACCATATAGTTCAGCGTATTCCTTGCTAACCCCAATGTTCATTTTACATACCTCTCCTGTATCCTATTTATCTCCGCAATTACCTTCCATCCCCACATCTTCATTCCTTAAAATGAGGCACTCATCATTATCGAATCAAGCAATTTCATTCTTCTTAAAAAATCATCTGCAAACAACTTGTTTCCCAGCTCCCATACTTGCCTTATCATCACATTTGCCCTTCTTCGTCTCTCTTTTATATGTCCATCCACTCCCCCATTCGGTCGAAACAAGAAGACCAGGTACACAAAATCTTTCACCTTCTATACCGCTTTTCTCTTCCATTTCCAGTTCCCTCCATTATCTCTCTCCCCTACTTTTTTAAACACCATAAACTTCGACTCATCCGCATTTAACTCTTACTTATTTTTGTATAAGTATCTTCTCAACCTTTTCATCATCTCCTTTAAAGGCTCTCTCTTACTTCTTGTGTGCTAAGCAGCTATGCTTCGTTCTCTACACGGACTAGCCCTGCTGCCTTTGACCTATTCAAAATCCTTATCTGCCTCTCTATTTCCTCGTCATTCAGCTCCTCTCCATCTACCTCCCTTGTTTCTCTAATGCCCTCATTTCTCTTCCGTGTGTCCGATCCCCAAAATTAATCTTTAAAAAACTGCCTCCATTTATCACTCCTTATCTTCTCACTTATCCGCACCATAAGTTTTCTATATCTATTAATTATCTTCCACACGTCCCATTCTGTCTGAGCATTTCTCAACTCCTCTTTTTGCTGTGTTTTCTTTTTCTGCTCTTTTTTCTTACACATTATCTAAACTTCTTCCTCATTTCTCCGTACCCCTCCCTTTTCGCAATTACTTCCTTCCACTTACTGTACTTCCTTTTCGCCTTTCTGTTCATGATTTTACATTCCCTGTTCCTCCACGGCTTTACCATTCCTTTCTTCTTCTTTCTAATTACCTTCTTTTGCAACATCCTTTTACTTTATCTTCTATCCTCCATCCAGTCTCTTAGAAATCCCCCTATTTATTTGTTAACTTATCATTTGATTTAATTTCGAAGCTCTTCCTTCCCGGTACAGTCCCTCTTCCTCCCAAATTCTCGCATTTAAGCCCCCCCCCCCTTAGTACCACCATACCCTTATCTCTCTCTCTTTCTCCTACTACATCTTCCACCCTGTCTTTAACCCTTTCCATCTCATCCTCATTGTACACAGTCACAAGCTTGTATGTTACCCCTCCTATCTTTGCTGCCCTCATTTGCACGCATTGGCGGCCATTTTGTTTAGTCTTACAAATTAACCAAAAAATAAGATTAAATTGATCCGAATGGACAAATCATTATGATTCCGAGAGTCAAATGATCGCTGGAGCAAAATGATCTGCAACAAAATTGATCCTTTTTTATACTATGCATCCTATAAAGCCGCAGTTTAATCCGCAATGTAGATCTCGCGATCTCTCCTTGTAGGTTAACGATCCACGGCTTAATATTTCGGACAGAATGCGGATTCCCATAAATTTATCTAAATTCCGGAATCAGTATGAAATAAAATATTTTTTGTCATTCTATATGTCACTCCACTTTTATCCGTTGACGAAATCTGTATCCGAAAAAACCGAAACCCATCGGCCAGTGCATTCGACTTTGGATCATAAAGTATTCTTCACTCCGTCTATAGGCTGAGGTTAATGTCTCCGTTTTTTTTTATTTTTGTCCAAATAAAGTCAATCAACTTTGCTTGACAATAGCAATGAGCCATATAATGCAGATTACGTCAAATACATTTGTTTTTACAAAAAGCTTACCATTTTTTTTTAAATTATAGATATAATATATTATTATATTTACCAATAAAGTTAAGGAAAACTTCCAAGTATAAGGTCAAAGTATATGCGATTCTCATTGTTTCCAAGCAGAAAAACAACTGGTTAATACATTAATAGGTGATTGTTTAACTAGTCGTTATTCTTATCTTTCATACGATTATATAATATGTACTGAGTCGTTAATTATGAAATTATACTCGGCCTAAACTTCTCCTTTTGACATATTAATATTTCATAAATGCATGAAAGAGGCCATGCAATTTTTTTAACTTATGTGCTTCATCATTATTCTTTTACCAAAGGGTTATTAAAGCTTTTTAGTTAAGTATTTTTGAATTTTTTGTCAAACCAAAAATATTATTGTTAAAAAAATGTAATCCTAAAGAGTTTTAGTGAAAAGAATGGTTTTTTTTTATTAAATTTAGTAATTTACATTGAATATGTTAAAAAACCGCTGCCATTGCATTATTTTAGAATTTATACACTTAATTAAAGAATATTACACTTACAATAAATTTTTTGACTATGCTTCAATCATTTTTGTTCCCAATAAATATATGACTTGAGCCTGGAATGCTTTAAAAACGAATTCGTTCTGAAAATTACCTTTAATGTTTTTTTTTAACTTTTATTCTCTAATCTGCAAATGATCAGAATTCCTACTTATTTATTACAGGGTTTTACAGGCATCATTCAGCATTTGAAAATTCATCTTTTTTCCACAAATCTCATTTTTTTAAACTGCCACAGTCTGATCTGCTTACAAATTAAACTGTTTCGCTTTAACATTTTTAGTGAAAAATTTATTTTAAAAAAAAGTTCAATTATACCCTGTGGCCAAAATTTAAACTTAATCTATTGGTAATTTATTTGTTTTTTTGCTAAAAATTCCGTTCCTAATTGAAAATTTAATTATTTCAATTTTTTTAACGAAATGTATCTTGTATAGTTCTTTAAATTTTAACTTTAAGATAAAATTGATTTTTCATTGAGTAAACAATCTTTCTTAACTTAAAAACTCAACTCTTACTGAAAATTGATCTTTTCAATTTTTATATGTGTCTTGTTTTTTATGCACGGACCCTTAAGAAAAAATTATGTTTTTCTGTTTACCCACATTTTGGAAAAGATCTAAGCAATTTTACACACACACACACACACACACACACACACAATTAGTTTTCAAGTATTGAATTAGAAAATCATGATTGATCGAATTAGTAATTTTCTGCTCGGTAACTTGCTGCATAGGTAAAATTCACTAAATTTCATTGTAATTTTTAACCCGATTTTTAAAACAAAATTTTAAGAATTTTGATATTAAATCAAGTTAGTTGAAAAAATTGATTGAGTTATACATATTAAGCAAATATAACAACAGAAAAATTATCATTAAATTGCGATAAGCTAAAATAATAAAGTGACCATTATATCTCAAACAGTAGATAATGCTAATTCACGCAAAATAATTAATTAAATTTAAATAGTAGATAAGATGTTTTACGTCTAACTTGAACTTAAATTAGAATACTTTTGCGTATATTTGCGCTATTAAATAATAAAAAAATTTAATTAAAATTATGAAGAAGAAAGGGGTGTTTTATGAAATTCGGAAGTCACGAAATAAAAATGTATTGGTTAAATAGATTTTTCTAATTGTTTGTAATTATCTATTGTAATTTTTATTTAAAAGGGAACTTATTTTTAACGGTTATTATTTATTCTTAAATATTTTATCAAAATTATGCTAAAGTTAGAAACAAAAAGAATAATAAACTTTTTTCATTTTTTTAAGGCTCCATGGAAACAAATTTTCACAATCTTCTTTACATTGTAGCAGCTTTTAGTGCAATCTATATTCTTTTTAATTCCACAAAGAAACTTGCGAAATTTAAAAATGTTCTAAATGATGCAGATTCGTAGAAAAAACTAACAATTCAATTTTCTCAAAAAGGTATTTTATATTTTTTTCTGGATTTTTAAAAAAATTCATATCAACATAAGAAGGGTTACACTGAGTTTCGCCCTCAAAGTATTTATTATGTAGAAAAATTGTTTCTTTTTTAAAACAAAATACATTTTTCAAAATATTAATTTTTTTTACACATTACTAGTTTAATATCTCCAAGAAGGGAAGTTAAAAAGTAACTGTATATTCTTTTAGGGAGATTAACGAAGTGATAAGTTCACAAAGTTTTGTATTTTCCTGTCATGAAATTTTTAACTGAATTTTTCTGAAATCATCTTATATTTATGAAGCTTAACTATTTTTCTTATACATTATTCATTTTTATAAAATAATTCCTGAAATTACATCATTTATGAAATTCAAAACTTTTTATTTACTAATACGAAATAAATTATTATTCTAATATACACAGCGACCCATTTTAATCTATAATCCCAAATATCTTCTAAAATACTTTATCGACGAAGAAATGGTTCCGATAAAGATTGACCACGACAGAGGGAGACATTTAACTGTACCATCAATTTTTACCTTAAGTTTAATTTTCAAGGTCAGATAGAGGTAAGACCCTTTTCTTAAATGAGAACCCCACTTTTGACAGCGGATTTGAAAAGCTCGGGAAATGGCACGTCAAAAATGACACAAAAACAAAAACCGTTTGTTCATTGTTACATTCCAGGCTCTGCAGTCGAATTTCGTTCCATTGTAACTAAGCGCTGATTCGTTGAAGGAAATTTGGA
>JAAAKG020141658.1:0-11804 GCA_010014905.2 Druon quercuslanigerum | reverse complement strand
AACCCTGAGAAAAGCACAGGGCAGCCCAGCATCCGAAAACCAGGGAGTCGTCGGGGGGTTGGATTGAAAGCCGCTCAAAGAGCTGAAACCCTGACGGTGGTGGTGACGAATACGAGCTACACGGACTTGATGCTTGCTATAGAGCAGATTAAGCTTTTCAGAAAGGCTACCTGATGGGCGCTCGAAAGAGTGTCCCCAGATCAATGGTCAAGAATCAGGGCCTGCTTCTACAGGGGCGGGGTCTTTGTATTTATGACAACTGACCCAGCGGCTAAAGTTTGGCTGCACAAGGCTGTGGTCGAGGCAAGGCTGTGGCACGACAGGCAAGATAGGCCTCAGACGAAGGCTCTTGCGATTCTCAACAACAGGCCTTTCTACCACTTTGGACAGGTCAACTTTAAGGTTGCCACGCAGTAGCAGAAGGAGCCTGTCTTTGTACAGTAAGATCGGGAGCACACCTAAGTGACTGCTCCCGGTCTAAACAATACCCGAATTAACTTGTATCACGGGAAAGGCGCCTCTGCAGTTTTGCATAGGGGCATAGCTGCGAGCCGCACAAGCATCTCGCTAATCCAGGAACCATGGTTAGTACGAGATACCATTAGGGGTTTAGGGGGGCTGATTTTTGTTAGAGGAACTCCAAGACGACCAATCCAAGGACTTGCATTGAGCGAAGGGAGTCAATGTCGTCTAGCTGCTGAACTGTGTTCCAGGGATTTGATGGTAACAGCCACGAATTTTAAAGAAAAGGAAAAACTACTCATGGGATCGGCTTCCTTTCAATATGACAGCGATAATAATCCACCATTGGAGGTACGTACACTGGTGGAATATTGCAAGGTAAGGGGTCTTCCTCTTCTGTATGGATGCGATGCTAACTCCCGCCATACTTTGTGGGGCAGCACGGACGTCAACTCATGAGGTAGCGATCCAGTGGAATATCTAATTATCATTGATTTAGATATTCTTAAAACGGGGAACACCCCAACATTTTGTAACTCGGTGAAGGAGAATTTCATTGACATCACTCTCTGTACCTGTAGTTTTACAGATATCATCGAGAGGTGGAGAGTCTCAGATGTGCCCATTTCTGGCTCTAAATGGGCTAGAAATCCATGAAGAACGAACTGGGTTTAGTTTTCCACGGAAATAAGAATTGCACTCTCAGAGGTGAGTAGGCCAGTTAGAGACGTGGACGCTCTGGCGATGACGACCGAGATCTGCACGAAAGCGATCAAATCTACTTATGAAAGTAGTTGTCGACCTTCAAGAGTCCGAAAAGCTGGAGAGACCCAATGGTGGAATGGGAAACTCGAAGAGCTTTGCAGGGAGAGAGAGAGGTCCAAACGTGTCAGTATTGGCAAAACGGAGAACTTCTTGACCTCTTTTACGATAATGAGGGATGCATATAGGAGTGCAATACGTAAGGCAAAACATAAAAGCTGGACAAACTTTCCTCGGCATTTTAAAATTGCCCAGCGTGGGATACTCAGAGTCGGACGGGGATAGCTTTGCTTATCTGATCAAGGCACATTTTCCGGGCTTTACAAAGTTAGGAGAAGAGGGGACGACACCTCCGAGGCAATTAAAGTCGCATGTGCCCCAACTGAGCCCGTAACGGCGGCTAACCAACGAGATTGCTACACCAGTAATGGTCAGATGGACTCTGAAGGCCTTCAGTCCGTACAAGTCTTCTGGTCCAGATGGCATATATACACTCTTCTTACAGGCGGCTGGTGAGATTAATATGGTCGATTGCGAGATTTGCTAGGGCCAATCTGACGTAGGGTTATGTTCCGACAACATAGTGGGGTGTCGTGTATACTTCATTCAAGGATTTCCGTCCCATTAGCTTTAAATCTTTCCTAATAAAAACTGTGGCAAGACGCTTGGACTGATATATCCGCGATAAGGTCTTGTCAAGTAGAGAGCCAAATATCTAGAAGTGATCCTGGATAAAAAGCTCTCATGGAACGAACACCTGGAAAACAAGTGCAAGAAGCTAGTAGCGACACTTTGGCTTTGTAGGACAGCAATAAGAAAAAGCTGGGGCTTGAAACCGTAGACACTTATGTGGATTTACACAGCGATCCTGCGACCCAGACTTACCTATGGAGCGATGGTCTGGTAGAGCAGAGTCGAACTGTCTATTTGTAAGGGCTCGACTGGAAAGGATCAGGGAATTGATTTTAAGAAGCATCACTGGTGCCTCCAAGTCGACACCTACGATGGCTCTAAGGCACTAACACGTTTGGAGCCCCTTCATCTCAACATCAAGGCCGCGGCTGCGAAGGCGGCCTAGAGACTAAATATGGTAAACGATAGCAGTATCTCAACAGTAGTGCGGATACAAATCGACATTGCGAGGTGGCCGACACTGAAGTGTATCTTATTAGCCTATCCATGAAAGAGGAATGCCTTAACAAGGCGGAACGCCTGCCCAGAGATGGCGACGACTGGTTCACAGATGGCTCCAGAAAAAGGAGAACGTAGGAGCCTGTGTATATCATAGAAGTAATGGAATTTGCTCCACAATTGCGATGGGTTCCTATGCCACAGTTCTGAAAACTGAGATTATAGCCATGCTCCAGTGCGCCTACAAGGCAAAGGAGTATGACAATAAAAGAAACATTCTTATCTGCTCTAAAAGCAGGGCTGCTATCATGGCTCTGAATGAAAAAACGACCATGTCGCTATTATTTTCGGAGTGCTTTGAGGCACTGAATAAGCTAGCAACAGACAACTGTGTCACTCTGCTTTGGATCCCTGAACACTGTGGAATCAAGGGCAAAAGGATATCGGACATGCTAGCTGAACTAGCAGCGAATGAAAATTTAACTGGACCTGAGCCAGTTGTAGGCATTTCCAGTGAGTCAGTTACTGAAGACATTGATAGTTAGCTGACCGAGGAGCATCAAAATAAGTGGAGTTTGGTCTTTGGTTGCAGACAGGCTAAAACACTCTTAGGCTCAAAGCTAAACTCTTACCGAGTGAAGAAATTACTAAAGCTGGGGAGAAACGATGTCACAGTCCTAACAGAAATGTTTGAAGGAAACGGAATGCTCCGTTACCATAGAAATCAGATAGCGCTTGAAAAAAGCCCCCTCTGTCGTTTGTACGGAGAGGGTAATGAGACGTCTCCTCGTATCTTTTGTTACTGCCCTGCGATTGCGGGGAAACGTGTAATATTCACAGATAGGCTCTGCATCAATGAGTCTGAAATGTCAGCCAACAGCGTGGCAGCGGTCCTCTCCCTATAGAGAGGCCTATAGGGTCACGCTTAAGGCTTGTAAGGGGACGCAACGGGATCACCCAAGTGTCAGAGGCTGTTACGGTCTCAACTGTTCTCTTTTGAAGTCTGTCGGAAAATTTCAATAAAGATCAAAATTTAAAAAGTGGCGACGATTGGCTTGAAAATATGAAAAGCCCATTTTTGCAAAAAACCAACATTTATGTTTTTTCTGTATAAAATGCAATTTTAGTAATTTTTGTACACAACGACAGATACAAAAACGTTTAAGAGTTCCTTTACCAATCGCGCATAGTATTCTGGCTAAATCAGTTTCAGAAAAAATTCTAAAAATATGTTCTATGAAATAAATTAGAACTTGGCCACAAGAGTTATTTACACAGCTTAAACTTAAAATACTTCTTAGTTTTAGAAGACCAAATTTGAAAAAAAATAGTTAAAAATAAAGGGCTTTTTTGTGGTAAAAATCGACTTTTTATATTTGCAATCAAATCTTCGCCTCTTTGTTAATTTTAGACTCTATATTGAAATTCTTATTTAAATCGTCGGTTATAAAATTATGCTCTACCTTTTCCCTTTAAAAAATTAAAAGCGTTTTATTTTTTTTTAATTCGTTTATGAATTATTTTAGATAATAACCTAACATTAATTTTTAAGCATGGAGAAATTATTATCCATATGACATTTGTCTTTTATTATTAAGACAACAAATATTACAAAAAAGAAGTTAAGAAAATAAACACATTGTATATTTATGAAATTTTATAAAAATTAACAATCAAAGTTATTTAATGTAGATTCTTTATGAATAAATTCGTATCAAATATTTCTATCATTAACATCATTTATTTTTAAGGTATCTCAGAATGCTCAAATAATTGCAATAATGCGCAGGCAGCATTTTATAACTCAGATGAAATGTTAGAATGTATTTTTAATATAAAAAAGAACGAGATGGATGCCGATTGTAACAAAGATGACAAAAAAACGAGAGGGAAAAGAATCCAAGATGCTTATCTTAATTATGTTAAGTCTATTGGAGATATAGGCCAAAAACAGATTATGGAGGATTGGCCTGAGAAGGAACAGAAGAAGAAATGTTTACATGACGCAGATTTCACAAAAGCGAAAAAAACCTACATCAAAACAGCGTTACCATGCGGGTCGGACAAGAAACTGGCCTCTAGTCTGGAAAACGCTAACAAATTAACTTGCCCAGTCAATAAGAGAACATAATCAAGTGTGAGTTCTTTTAATGTTTTGTGGGAATTTTATATTATAATTATAGTTCTACTTTTTATTGGTGCATATTTTTATGAGGAGTTAATTATTTTTATTTTTAGTTAACACTAGATTGCAATACTTAAATATTCCATTAGATTGTGAAAGATTGCATCTATATGTGGCTGAAAAATGTTCCATAAGAGCTGAGGACTTCATAAATGATTAATTAACTAAATTTTTTATTGAATTTCCTATAATTAGGATAAATAACAGGAAAATATGAAGAAAATTAACAACGAAAGTAGAGAAACTATATAGGAACGAATTATTTTATACATTATATTCCCATAAGAGGTACAAAAACAGAGATTTTGTGCAAATAAAGTTTACATAGAAAAAAACTTTCCTCGGGAACCTCTCTGAATAGGCGGACATTTAACTACTTCCAGGAAACTTCCTGGAAAACGTTACATAATTCTCCGAACCTTTTATTGGAATGTTCCAGGGACCGAATCCATTTCGAATCAGGCAAGCGCCCTACATTTGAAATCGCAGAACTTATCGAGGGCGAAATATTATGTTGTTTTTAAAGGATATTAGGCGATACGTATTTTTCCCATTTGTAAACAGAATTTTTCTGATATGCGTACATAATTTTTTTTTAACTTATGTGTATATCGACCGGAAAATTGAAAAATGTTTAAGAATAAAAAAATGGCAGTGGTTTTTCTGAAAAATTAAAAATCGATTTTCTCAGAAAACCCACCTTTAAATTTTTTGTTAATTTCTTTTTGAACTTGTACTTCGATAATGAAGATATCTTGTGTGTTTGATGCTTGCTACATAACTTTTGCAGCAAGGACTTTTCTTCATTGTTATAAACGAATTGTCTACTTTTTCTTCGACACAGTGATACATAAATACGAAACAAAGTTTAGATAAAAGTTTGCACGTCTAAAAAAAGTTCTACTAAAAATATCCTTGTTCTTTTCCGATATTTTTCATAGTTCACGAAAAAAATGCAAAAACTACATTTTTAGAGGGAGAAAAAATTATCCCGTCATCAAAAATGATTTAGCTCAGATGATGCTGCCAACATGCCTTTCTTTTATACTAATAAAAGAATACTAATACTAATAAAAAAAGAAATCTTAGCAGCATCATGACGGGTAAACCATTTTTGAGGCCGAGAACATTTTTCCCCCTAAAAATGTACTTTTTGAATTTTTTTCGTAAACTATGAAAAATATCGCAAAAGTATATCTTCGTTTAGAAGAAAAAGTATAAAATTTGTTTAAAGAGATAAACGCTATTAGAATCAAAAATAAAGTATTAAATACCTCGCGTTGTCCGAAAGTTATAGAGGTTTAATGAAAAAAATTCGGATTTTTTAAAAAACAAAGCACAATAATGAAATACGCAAACTTTTTAGAAATAATTCTGTTTGAAAATCAGTCCAGGAATGTTAAGGAAAGCATTTGTGCTGTCTGTGTACGGTTTCTCTTCTAATGATCTTCTACAATGATTTTTCTGTAATTGTGAAAAAATTTTAAGAACTTCGTTTGAGGAAAATCATTATAGCTCTATGCTGAATTTCCTGAGATTGCGGAGAGGAAGAGAGAGCAAGAGAGAGAGAGAGAGTTTATACCAGATTACAGAAGTATCCAGTCCCTCAGTATTTCGTATAAGATATATAAATATTTTTCAAACAGAACGTTCCTTTCTTTTCAGAGCCAAGAAAAAAAATGGAACCGGGTAAAAAGAATGGCAGGAGAACCAAAATACAAGATGCATGTTTACTTCTGATGATTCTGCAATCTAATTATTATAACATATTAATATTTTCAAAACTTATTATTATTATTATTCCTATTAAACGGCAATGTGGTCTAGTGGTTAACATGTTTACCTTTAAACTTCAGAACTTGTTAGACGAGGGTTCGACTTTAGGTGGATCCGTAAACCGGCTTTGCAAGAATTGTTTGTTTTTTTCAAAATGTCAAAAAATTGCAAAACCAAGTATGATTTGCTCCAGGTCGAATTTTAGTCCACTGTGATATACACAGGCTTTACTGTATGGGGGACCCCGATTAATCTTAAATTGTGTGAAAATATAAGGCGTGTCGCATAAGATGTAATATATGTGAATATTCCTATGTAATGTTATGTTTTATCTGAACTATGTATTAATTACCTTTCTGCAATTATAAAAAACTGCCTGCAAATATCAGGATTTTCCCTGTTTTTTATTTGAACCTAAAAATTAATACTAAATCAAAGAAACCGACAACAGGGTCGTGGATGAGCAAGAAATTCTCAGAATACAATACAATTAATAAATTAATTTTTAAGAAATTCATTGATAGGTTTGTTCCATTTTTTGAATGTAATTTTTTTTTTATTAAACCCAAAACTGCGCGTTCTATCAAATATTTATTTACAAAAAAACTGTAGATGTGTTTTAGGTGCACAATTTTTGTTTGCTAACTTTTTTTCGTATCTTGTGTCATTTTTCCAAAAATTTAATTTTTTTATTTTTAATGTTATGTTTCACGAATAAAACAAAAAACTCGCGTACTATCAAAAAATTATTAATATCAAAAGGTACCGGTGGAATTTTCAACGTTTTTGATATTTATACTTAATGCTCTCCTGATCAAAAAATCCTAATGGCAAAAACTGAAATTATGAACAGTTTTCACGCTACGACGATTTAAATGTCAGATTTTGGTACATATTTTTACCTGTGGAGTGGAATATATCACATACTTCCCCCCCCCCCCTTTGCATTGATTTCGTGCAAGTTTATGTAAAAACAGAATTGCACGAGCGAACAATGCAATTTAGTCACGTTGAAAGTGGTAAGCGCTAAGCGTTAGGGCAATGCGCTAAGCCTTTATTTAACGCGCAAAGCGTCCATATGATTGCATGTTCTTGAGCTTCAAACGCGAAATTTGATGTCTAATATTAAGAGGCGTTTGGCTGTCTGAAACGGTGATAAAAATAGCTAATTTACAAGCGCATGGCAACCTCTACTTTCGCTAAAAAAATTGCATCCTACGTTCGTCGCTAAGCGCTTAAGTTGAGTGGCCGGACAAAAGAAATGATAACCAGCTTTGCAATTTGGCACTGATCAACCAGTTTATGTCAAGCACTCTAAAGCACCTTTTACTGCAGAATTTTCCTTTTGGGCCAACGCTTCCATCCTACCTTCAACGCTAAGCGTTCAAGGAAGCAACCATACAACAAAACCAACTACCGGCGTTACCGTTTGGTTCGAATTAGCCAGTTTAAGGCTAGTAGGAGGCAAATAGAGCAATGGTAATATCTTTATCGTGCAAAGTTATTCGTATGAATTTTTCGCCTTTCTGAGTACTACGCACAGTTGTACACAAAAAATTTAAATCTTAAAAAAACTGGTCTGCTTCTAGAAACTAAAAAAGCGTGCCAAAGCTCAATCAAATACGCTTTTTTCGAGAATTATCACATTTACGGACGAAAGGACAGGCAGTAGCCATCAACAAAATTTGATTTTCGGCTTCAGGGGATTTGAAAGCGTTGAAATCCGTTGACAAGCTGAAATGTAAAATTTCTAACATGTCTGATACTTTCACAATCGTAAATGATGAAAATGTAAAAAGGACTTCCAACAAAAAATTGCATTGTGTAACCAGAATGAACAAAATTCAAACCAAAGAGACTCATTTTTAACAAAAAAAAAAATTTTCAACAAAAGAAGTGAATTTTTAACTAAATAGTCGAATTTTCAAATAGAAAAAATGATTTTTTTTAAATCGAAATTTCATTTTATTTTAATTATAGAAAACTTGGCAGACTGAGGCCATTTTTTCAAGAACCACGGACAACGATCTGTCGCGATTCACTGCTGCTCGCACACTGCTTTTCTCAAGCGACAAGGCTATCATCACACACCTAAAGACGTCCTAAAGACATGGAAGTTCTCGGGACATCTTTCTTACTGATATTCGACGTTTTGCGAACATCCCTAGGATGTCCAAAATACATGTTATAAAAGACGTCTTAGTAATGTCCCAAAAACGTCACTAAGACGTCCTTAATTTTTGCGCCCACTGGGTTATATCTGTTGTTGTTTTCAACAAAATTCTCAAAATATACTTTATGGTAAATTTTATGGGTAAAAATCGAATTTATATATTTTGTTTTATATTAAAATATTCTGACGTAATTTGTAACTTTTTAAAAATTCTTTTTTAAATCGACGGTTGCAAAATTATGATCTACTCTTTTCCTGAAAAAAAAATTAAAAACGTGTTATTTCATTTGCAATTTGTAACACGAAGTATTATAGATATTGACCTAAAATTAATTTTTAAGCAAGGCAAAAAGCATTATTCCTATGAGTCACGAGAGAAAGCTTGAAAATCATACATTTGTTTAACAACTAGAAACAACGTTAAAAACAACAGGTTATGTTTATGCGTGTTTTATTAGTATGACAACAAATAATATAAAAAAGAAGTCAAGCAAAAAAACATCCTTTATAAACTCTCTAAAAACATGATCTTTACTATGTGAACATATTCTTATATTCTTAATTTTACAATTATATTTTTTGCATAAAATCTGAAAAACTATGATAGTGAATATTTAAAACTTTTTAGAAAAATCAACAATCAAAGTTTCATTTAATGTAGATGCTTTCTGAATAAAGTATTAAATGTTTCTATCATTAACATAATATTTATTTTTAAGGTTTCTCAGAATCCTCCTTTAAATGCGATAGTTCGTTGGCAACACCGTATAACTCAGAAGAAATGTTGCAATCTGTTTTTAATATAAATAAGAACGAGTAGGATGCAGAATGTGACAAAGATAACAAAAAAACGAGAGAGAATAAAATTCAAAAAGCTTATAATAATTATATTAAGGCTCTTGGAGATGTAGGTTAAAACCAGACTAAAGAGAATTGGCCCAAGAATAAACAAACTATATGAATTAACAGATCCAGAGACTGTCCGCTAGTCAGGCAAACGCTCACAAATTAAGGTGATCGCTCGTTATAGGACCATAATCAAGTGTGAGTTCTTTGAATGTTTGGTACGGATTTTATATTATAATTTTAGAAGTATTTTTTATTTGTGCATATTTTATGAGGTTCTAATTATTCGAATTATTGGAATTGTAAAAGATTGCATCTATGTCGTTGAAAAATGTAGCATAAAATTACTAAGGCTTCCAAGAATTGTATAGAATTTAGATTAACTTTTATAGATAGAAATATAATAATTTTCCCTTAATGAATTTCCTATAATTTCTGGGCGATTACAGAAAATTGATTAAAAAAGTTCATTTTAAAGAAAACAATCATAGTATATCCAGTAATATGATAAATAATATGAAAACAATTAATATCAAAAGAAGAGACACTATATATAGGAACGAATTATTTTAGACCTCATTATCTCATATTATCAACAATTGAAGGTCCTGTAAAGTCTCTTAAATCTTCCATAATTGGTGGGCTTTTCTTAAAATTTTTGGAAATCCTATACACTTTATTGAGATTTCTGGAATTTTTTGGAATTTTTAAAAATAAATTTAAATCTTAAAAATCCTTCAGATTTTTTGAAATTGCTAAAATCTGTAGCAATCCCTTGAAATAAACTTTAATTTATTCTCTAAGCTTCTCTGGAAGTTTGCTGAAATTCCTTGAAATTTCTTGAAATCCCCAAAAATCTCAGCAGCTCCTTGGAAAGTGGCACCGTTGTCAAAACAGAGGCACCGGCAAATCCCTCGTAGACCGATAAATCTGCGATAAGCAGCCAAAAAGCAGGCAATTCTTAAGTCAATTACTACTTCCAGTTGAATTGCACGAGTGGCAAAGCATACGAAGAGAGCGATGTAACCTTCGTATGAGCAATGTCCCCTTCCTTTTGTTGTGCGCACTTGAATCGGTCCAGCGTAGTCCAAGCTAGAGATGTTAAAGGCTCGAGAAGATGTGAGTCGGTCCTTTGGTAGATCGCCTGTTAACTGAGATTCTAAGCGGGGTTTAACACGTTGACATGTTACACAATTTCTTATTTCAAGCATAACTAGTCGAGATCTACTAAAATCCAGGACTTGCATGTTGGTGGCGGTAAGAGAGAGTGTGCAGTGATAGGTGGGGAGAAGTTTTTGCGGATTTTGTGTGGAAGGTGGGAGTAGAGTATGAGGGTGAAAGGCTAAAAGGTGAGTAGAGTTGCAAGGGGTGAATTAGGGTGTTAAAAACTAATTTCCATTGTAGTTGTGGGGTGGAATTTAGCTAATTAGGGAAAGTGAGGTTAGGTTGTCAAGGTAGCAGGGTACTTTTGTGGCCAGGAGTTTCGTTCTTCAGTGTGGGCAAGGGTGGTTCTAGTAGTGCGGGGGGTTGTTAGGGGAGAGTAAAGGGTGTCTGCAGGGGCTGTGAGGCAGGAAATAGTGCTTAAAAAACAAGAAAAATTTGTGGCGGTGAGCGGGAACGGCCTTGAGAGACATCTGTTGGCTGCAGTAGGTATTTCTTGGCATGGATAGGGAACAGTTACCGAGGGAAGAGCGGGAGGTGAGCAACGAGAGTATTGGCAGTGGCTGTAGTGAACTCGAAGGGGACGAAAGGCGTGGTCCGGCGTCCAGTGGCACATTAGGGAGAGGGAAAGATCGAAACGAAGGTAACGCTAAAGTAAGGGAGAGAACGTCTAGCGCGAGTGAAGGGGAGGATCTCTTGAAGAGAAAAACAGACAGTAAGGATAGCCCAGAGAAAAACGCGCTAGAAAGTCCCTTTAAAAAGAGCGTACGTAGGTCACCCTCCAGAAAAATGGAGGGGCAGACAGAGAAGGAGGCTTTAGGGCTGTTGATAAGCGAGGTCAGAGGGTTGAGGGAGGACGTAAGGGGGGCGATGGAGCAGATGGAGGGTATGAGGGAGAACCTAAGGGTTAGGAATGAGAGATGGAAAAAGAAGGTAAAAGAGCTGAGTTACCAAATAAAAGCATTGCAGAGAGAAGTGGCGTCCGTAAAGAAGGAAAAAGATAATTAAATGAAAAAGATGGAAAAAAGATAAGGGAGTGGAAGGAAATGGCGGAACAAACGCTTGAGAAGGTGGAAGGCAGGTCGGAAAGGAAATTAGGTGACAATTAGTGAGAAGCAAGGTATTTGTAAGAGGGTGGAGAACATGATAGAAGAGAAAGTGGAAGAGCGTAGGAAGGAAAAGAAGGAGAGAGCGGATAGCAAAAGAATAAGGGCAATCGAGTTAAGGATGGAGAGGAAAGAAAAGGCAGATAGGAGAAATAATATTGTAATAAGAGGATTAAAGTTAAAGAGTGGGGAAGAAAGGGAG
>JAAAKG020141657.1:0-11805 GCA_010014905.2 Druon quercuslanigerum | reverse complement strand
CCCCATGCTTAGTACAAGCACGCTGGCCCGGAGGCCGGCGCTCTAACGAACACCCACCTGTCTTTCCTGTAGTGAAGTTCAGGAGGTATATCCTTGTAAAGAAACGAATTCTTTAATAAGAGGTTCTCTTTTAATCCAGAAGAGAACGAAGAAATGTGCTAGGAATCCGAGAATCTGCCTGGATTACTTATCCGTACTGCTTACACGTCAAAACGTGGTCTTTCCGAGCACAAAATCCAACGCATCACTTCCGGTTAGCTTTCAACTGACTACTGCTCACTGCTGCTGCAGGAAAACCTGACCCAAGCGCTATCCCCTCTTTTTCTTCTACAGTTACTGACTCGCTCCCCATCGGTACACACTACACCATCTCGCAGCTCATTAGATGACTGGATTTTATTATTTATTCCATAACACTATATTTTTTATTCGAAATTTAACTATTTATATAAATTCATCTTTTTTTATCGAAAATTACCATTTTTTTAATTTGTCTTTTAATTCGTTTTTCGGTTTAAAAATTAATATATTTTGGCAGAAATATAACCTTTTTCCGTATAAAATGAAACTTTTTGGTTAAAAATAAATCCATTTTGATTTGGAATTCATCTATTTTGTAGAAAACTCGCCTTTTATGTTGAACTCAACTGTCCTTTATTTCAAATTAAAATATTTGTTTGTTTAAATATTAACTTTTATATTTTTCGGTGGGAATTCATCTTTTTTTTTTAAGATTCATCACTTTAGTTGAAATTTCAACTGTTTTGTAAAAAATTCGTCTTTTTAGCTTGAAAATATAACTACTATTTAGTAGAAAATTAAACAATTTGATTGAAAATTAATCAGCTGTGGTTAAGTATTTATAAGTTTAGTTGCAAATTCAACTATTTTATTAAAAATGGTTATTTTTTGGTTAAAATTTTGATTTTTGATTAAATTTATTTACTAAATTTAATATTTATTTATTTAGTTAAAAATTTTTCCTAAAAATTTAACCTTTTTTGTTAAAATCATTTTTTTCATTAAAAATTCGACTGGTTTTTTGAACCCAAATTCTTTTTTCGTAGCCTGTTTTGGTTGGATATAGACTTTTTTTGTTTAAAAATTAACTTTTTTTGTTTGAAAATTAACTTTCTTTGTTTAAAAATATACTTTTCTGTTTGGAAATTAATTTTTTATATGAAAAATAACTTTTTTTATACCTAGATTTTCTGTTTAAAAATCAACTTTTTTGTTTTGAAAATTAAGTTTTTTTTACTTTTTCTTTTTCGTTTGAAAAGGAAATTTTTTTTTGAGACTAAGTTTTTTTTGCTAAAAATTAATTTTTTTGTTTAAAAAAATGAACATTTTTGTTTGAAATGATACTTTTTTGTTTGAAATTTTTTTTTAAAACAATCTTTTTTGTTAAAAAAATGAATTTTTTGGTTTGAAATAAAACTTTTTTTGTTTGAATATTATTTTATTTTTGAAAATTAACTTTTTTGTTTAGAAAATATATTTTTCTGTTTGGAAATTAATTTTTTTAATTTAAAAAATTATTTTTTGTGTATACAACCTAGCTTTTCTGTTTAAAAATCAACTTGTTTGTTCAGAAAATTAACTTTTTTTGTTTGAACCAATACTTTTCTGTTTGAAAATTAATTTTTTTTATTTAAAAATTAAATTTTTTTATATCTAGATTTTCTGTTTAAAAATAAACTTTTTTGTTTTGAAAATTAAGTTTTTTTTTACTTTCACTTTTTTATTTGGAAAGGAAATTTTTTTGTTTAAAAATAATTTTTTTTTAAATTGAATTTTGTTTTTTAAATGAACTTTTTTATTTGAAATGATACTTTTTTGTTTAAAAAATTTTTTTTAATTAATCTGTTTTTTTTATTGAATTTTTTTGTTTAAAATGAAACTTTTTTTGTTTGAATATTATTTTTTTTTAGATTAACTTTTTTTGTTTGGAAAATATACTTTTCTGTTGGGAAATTAATTTTTTTAATTTAAAAAATTAACTTTTGTGTTTACAGCCTAGCTTTTCTGTTTAAAAATCAACTTATTTGTTTAGGAAATTAAGTTTTTGTTGTTTGAAAGTTTACTTTTTTGTTTAAAAAATAAACATTTTTTGTTTGAAAATAAGCCTTATTATTTGTAAATTACCTTTTTTTGTTTGAAAATCTAATTTTCTGTTTGGAAATTAATTTTTTTTATTTAAAAATTAACTTTTTTAAATTTAGCTTTTTTTTAAATAAACTTTTTTTTTCGGAAAAAAAATTTTTTATTTGAAAAATCACTTTTTTCTTCGAAAATAGCCTTTTTTTGAAAATTAACTTTTTTCTTAAAACATGTGCTTTTTTGAAATTTCAACTGGTTTGTTGAAAAAGAAACCTTTGTGATTGCATTTTAATGATCGACAATTTGGTTAAAAATGTAACTATAATGTTTGATGCTTTTTTTTGTTGTTCAAAATTTAACTGTTTTGTTAAATTCATCTTTTTTATGGAAAATTGCAGATTTTTTTAAAGTTCGTCTTTTAATTCGTTTTTTTGGTTTAAAGTTCCTTATATTTTGGCAGAAATATAACTTTTCTTCCATATAAAATAAAACTTTTTGGTTGAAAATTAATCTATTTCGGTTGTGGACTCATCTGTTTTGTACAAAATTTGCCTTTTTTCTGTTGAATTCACCTGTTCTTTATTTCAAATTAAAATATTTTTTCTTTAAATATGAACTATTGTATTTTTCAACTAGAATTCATCTTTTTTAGTTGAAAGTAAAAACTTTTCTATGATCATCATCATTTTTATTTAAAAATTAACTTTTTGTTTGAAAATTTCCTTTTTTGGTTTGAAAATGAACTTTTTTGTTTAAAAATGTAACTGCGTTAAAAAAAATGCATCATTTTTTTAAATTGAAAATTCAAATACTTGGTTAAAAATGAACCGTTTCTGATTAAATTTTAATTATCCTCTATGAGGCTAAAAATTGTAATATTTTTTTGATTATTTCATTTTTTTGTTCAAAATTGAACTAAAGTATTTTTTTATTCTTAAAAATTCATCTGTCTTGATTAAGAATAACCTTTTTTCGTTTGAAAATTAACTTTTTTATTTAAAAATTAGCTTATTTATTTAAAAACTAAAAAAGTTGAGGATTCAAGTGTTTTGTTTTTTAGATTAAAAAGTAACTTTATTTTGTTTGAAAATCAAGTTTTTTTATGTCGAAAAATCAATTTTTCTTTTAAAAAATTAACTTTTTTGTTTGAAAATTAACTTTGTTTTGTTTGACAAATAACTTTTTCTGCTTTAAAATATACTTTTCTGTTTGGAAATTAATTTTTTTAAACTTTTTGTAACTAAAATACCTTCTCTGATGAGATGTAAAAAAGTTGAGGTTTCAAGTGTTTTGGTTTTTAGTTTGAAAATTCGTATATTTGGGTTTAAAAGTCAATAGTTTTCTAAAACATTAGATTTTTTAGCTTGAAACGTTTTTGTTGAAAATTCGTCTTCTTGGATTGAAGATTCATTTATTTTGATATAAAAACGAATTTCTTGTTTGATAAATAATTTTTTTTTGAAGTAATTAATTAAGTTAATTCAAACAAAAAATTATTTATCAAACAAGAAATTCGTTTTTATACCAAAATAAATGAATCTTCAATCCAAGAAGACGAATTTTCAACAAAAACGTTTCAAGCTAAAAAATCTAATGTTTTAAAAATTTACACTTTTTGTTTGAAAAATAATTTTTTGTTTAAAAATTAACATTTTTTTAAAGAAATTTAACTGTGTTCAACAAAATGTATATTTTTTTGACTTGAAAATTCAACTACTTGTTTAAAAATGAACCGTTTTTAATTGAATTTTAATGATTCACTATGGGACTAAAAATTGTAATATTTTGGTGATTATTTAATTTTTTTGTTCAAAATCGAACTTTTTTTTAAATTTATCTTTTTTGATCGAAAATTAAATATTATTCATAAAAATTCATATTTTTTCGTAGTCTTTTTTTTTTGCTCTCAAAAATTCATATATCTTGGTGAAGAATAACCTTTTTTATTTTTAAATGAACTTTGCTTTAAAATTAAAATTTTTGTTTGAAAATTAACTTTGCTTTAACATTAACTTTTTCGTTTGAAAATTTCCTTTCTTGATTTGAAAATTAACTTTTTTATTTTAAAACTAGAAAAGTTGAGGATTTCAGTATTTTGGTTTTTAGATTGAAAATTCATAAATTTTATGTTTAAAAGTCAATAGTTTTTTAAAACATTAGATTTTTTAGCTTCAAACGTTTTTGTTAAAAATTCGTCTTTTTGAATTGAAGATTCATTTATTTTGGTATAAAAACGAACTTCTTGTTGGACAATTAATTTTTTTCTTAAAAAATTAACATTTTTCTTTTAAAAAATAAATTTTTAATTTGAAAATTAAACGTTTTGTTTAAAAGTTAATTTTTTGCTTGATAGTTAACATTTTTGTTTAAAAATGTAACTTTGTTAAAAAAATGTATCTTTTTTTGACTTAAAAATTCACCTGCTTTGTTAAAAATGAACCGTTTTGAATTTTATTTTGAATTTTATTTTGATGATCCACTATGTGGTTAAAAATTATAATATTTTGTTGAGTATTTAATTTTTTTGTTCAAAATTGACCTTCTATTTAAATCCTGTTTTTTATTGCAAATTCAATATTATCCTGGAAAATTCATATTTTTTCGTACTCTTTTTTTTTTCTCTTAAAAATTAAAAATTTACTTTAATTACATTGCTTGAGAATGAACTTTTTCAATTAAAAATTAACTTTTTTATTTAAAAATGAAATTTTTGTTTGAAAATTACCTTTTTTGTTTTGAAAATTAACTCTTTTTTTTAATTCAACTTTTTTGATTGAAAAGTCAATATTGAATTATTCATTTTGGGCTTTAAATTGAAAATGCATATATTTGGGCTTAAAATCCAATAGCTTTAAACGTTTTTGCTGAAAATTCGTCTTCTTGGATTGAAGATTTATTTATTTTAGTATAAAAACGAATTTCTTGTTTAACAATGAATTTTTTTCTGAAAAATTAACATTTTTGTTTTGAAAAATAAATTCTTTGTTTGAAAATTAAATTTTTTGTTTGAAAATTAACATTTTTGTTCAAAAATTTAACTGTGTTCAACAAAATGTATCTTTTTTTACTTCAAAATTCAACTACTTGGTTGAAAATAAACCGTTTTTGATTGAATTTTAAAGATCCACTATGAGGCTAAAGTTTTAACATTTTTTGGATTATTTAATTTTTTTTGTTCAAAATTGAAAAAAAAAATTCGTTTGTAATTAACTTTTTCGTTTGAAAATTAACCTTTTTATTTAAAAATTAACTTTTTTTTGAAAATCTCCTTTTTTGATTTGGAAATTAACTTTTTTGTTGAAAAATTCAACTAGTTGGTTATAAATAAACCGATTTTGCTTGAATTTAATGATCAACTATGTAGTTAAAGATTGTAATATTTTGTTGATTATTTAATTTTTTTGTTTAAAATTGAACGTTTTTAAAAAATTTATCTTTTTTATCGCAAAATCAATATTATTCATTAAATTTCATATTTTTTCGTAGTCTTTTTTTTTATCTCAAAAATTCATATGTCTTGCTTAAGAATAACCTTTTTTTATTTAAAAATTAACTTTGTTTTAAAATAAATTTCTCGTTTAAAAAAGTTTTTGTAGAAATTAATTTTTTTAACGGGAAATTGAATTGTCTTATTTTTTATTGAAAGTCGATCGTTTCTGGTTTAAAATTCAGTATGTCTTGATTAAATTGTTACTAAAAAAGTTGAGGATTCAAATATTTTGGTTTCTAGATTGAAAATTTATATATTTGGGTTTAAAGTCGATAGTTTTCTAAAACATTAGATTTTTTAGCTTGAAACGCTTTTATTGAAAATTCGTCTTCTTGGATTTAAGATTCACTTATTGTGGTATAAAAAACGAATTTCTTGTTTGACAATGAATTTTTTTCTTAAAAAATTAACATTTTTGTTTAAAAAAATATATTTTTCGTTTGAAAATTAACTTATTTGTTTAAAAATTTGCACTTTTTGTTTGAAAATTAACATTTTTGTTTAAAAATTTAACTTTGTTCAAAAAATGTATCTTTTTTTGACTTTAAAATTCAACTACTTGGTTAAAAATGAACCGTTTTTGATTGAATTTTAATTATCCACTATGAGGCTAAAAATTGTGATATTTTGTTGAATATTTTATTTTTTTGTTCAAAATTGAAATTCATTTGTCTTGCTTAAGAATAACCTTTTTTTCGTATGAAAATTACCTTTTTCATTCGAAAATTAAATTTTTGTTTGAAAATTTCCTTTTTTAGTTTTCAAATGAACTTTTTTATTTTAAAACTAAAAAAGTTAAGGATTCAAGTATTTTGGTTTTTAGATTAATAACTTACCTGTTCGGCTTTTTAGTTTAAAAAAGTAAATTATTTAGTTAAAAGTTTAACTGTTTTGTTAAAAATTCATATCTTTTGGTTGAAAGTTCAATTATTTATTTATAAATGCAACTATTTTGGTTACGAATGAATTTTTTGTTGAGAATTCAACTATTTTAATTTCTTCATTGAAAATTCATCTTTTCGGACTTGATTGTTAAAAATGCGTCTTCTTCGATTGAAGATTAATCTCGTTTGGTTGAAATTGAGAGCATTTGGAACTGTATAGTCTCTTTTTTTAAATTTCAAAAGAACTTTTTTTCAATTTTAAATATTTTAGAACTGATCTAATTTATTTTATATTCTTATAAAAGTTTTCAAAAAGAATCTGCTGCAAATAAAGAAAGTGAATTGGAAGACCAGTGTGCATATTTTCAAAAGGAGTTGGAAAGGCTTGAGAAACAAGAAAAAAAATCAGAAGCTGCTCGTCGCAAAATGAATGAGCACATACAAAAAATGAAAGATGAGCTCCTTTCTATTATGCCAACGGTAACTAAAAATAAATCAGCCCTAAAAACTTTAGTTATCACAACTTAATTTATTTACTACTTACATAAATTATTTTTTCGATTCTTATTAAGTAAGAATTTAGATCATTTATTTAAATTTATCATTCATAATTTGTATTTTCTTGTTTTTTCATTAAAGTACGAAAAAGAAGCCAAAGAATTAGAAAATCTACAGAAAGAAATGGATTTAAAAGATGAAGAAGTCGCTGAGATTTTTTCTAGAAAAGCAAGAGCTCGTCAATTTTCAAGCATGGTAACAAAAGACAAGTAAAAAATATATTCATTGAGAATCAAAAAATATTTATTTCTATTTTTCGCATCTTGATTATTAATTTTAGGTTGAAAAGGATAAGTGGATCGAAAAGGAAGTCTCTAAACTTGAGAATGAAATCGAGGAATCCAAATTTGAAGTTAAGAGACTTGATGAGAAGATTGAAAAAATTGAGGAGAAAACATCCAAGTTTCAGGAAGAAATTAAAAGTCTCAATAAACTCTTGGAAGCTCAAAAATCTGTAATGGAATCAGATAATAGAAAACTTGAGGATTTAAATGAAGAAGTGGCTCAGTCTTCACAAAAATTATCAAATCTGTAAGGGGTTTTCCATAGACGACGTTAACACTTTAGGGGAAGTCAAAGTGACGCTACACGCGTAGAAAAAATTTGTTACCAATAAAACATGTTACACGTTTTAGAATTTAGAGAAATTTTTGTTTCTAAAAGAACATGTGGTAAGGTTTTCTTAATTTTTATTAAAAAATCGTCTTTTTCGGTTGAAAATTTATCTTTTTGCTTAAAAATTCTTTCTTATTATTTGAAAGTTAAACTTCTTGATTTAGAATTCTTGAATTTTGTTTAAAATTCTTTTTTTTTAATAATGTAATCTTCTTGTTTAACAATTCTTCGTTTTTTAATGAAAATTCGTTCTTTTCGGTAGAAAATTTATCTTTTTGTTTAAAAATTCATCTGTTTCAGTTGAAAATTCAACTTTTTTGTTGAAAATTCCTCTTTTTTTCGGTCGACAATGAATTTGAAAGTTAAAGTTCTTGATTTAGAATTCTTGAATTTTATTCAAAATTCTTTTTTTTTTGTAAATTAATCTTCTTGTTTAACAATTCCTAAATTTTGTTAAAAATTCGTTTTTCTCGGTAGAAAATTATCCTTTTTGTTTAAAAATTCTTTTTTTTATTTGAGAAATCAAGTGTTTGGTTTTATATTAATCTTTTTGTTTAAAAAATCTTCTTTTTTAATATAAATTCAATTTTTTGTTTGAAAATTAATCATTTTGTTTAAAAATTCTTCCTTTTCGTTTGAAAGTTAAACTTCTTAATTTAGAATTCTTGAATTTTGTTCAAAATTCTTTTTTTTGTAGTTATTTAATTTTTTTGTTTAAAAATTTATCTGTTTTAGTTTAAAATTCAATTTTTTTTGTTAAAAATTCGTTTTTTTGGCTACAAAAATAATCTTTCCGTTTTTAAAATTTATCTTTTTTAGTTTAATTTTTAACTTTTTGTCTGAGAATTCTTGAATTTTATAGGAAATTTCTCTTTTTCGTTAATAACTTACTCTTTTGTTTAAAAATGATTTTTTATTTGAAAGTTCAAAGTCAACAAAAATTCGTTTTTTTCGTTGAGTATTATTAAACTTATTAAATAATCGTTTTTTTTTTGTAGTAAATAAATCTTTTTGTTTAAAAATTCTTGAATTTTATATAAAATTCCTCTTTTTTAGTAGAAAATTAATCTTTTGGTTTAAAAATTCTTCCTTTTCATTTGAAAGTTAAAATTCTTGATTTAGAATTCTTAAATTTCGTTTAAAATTCTTCCTTTTTTCAGTCGAAAATTAATCTTTTTGTCTAAAAATTCTTCCTTTTTATTTGAAGTTCACACTTCTTGATTAAAAATTCCTGAATTTTGTTCAAAAATCTTTTTTTCTAGTGAATTAATCTTCTTATTTGACAATTCTTCTTTTTTAATTGAAAATTCATCTGTGTCAGTTGAAAATTCAATTTTTTTGTTAAAAATTCGTTTTTTTCGGTAGGAAATTGATATTTTTGTTCGAAAATTCATCTGTTTCAGTTGAAAATTCAACTTTTTTGTTTAAAATTCGTTTTTTTAGTCGAAAATTAATTTTTTTGTTAAAAAATTCTTTTTTTTTATTTGAAGTTAAACTTCTTAATTTAGAATTCTTGAATTTTGTTCAAAATTCTTCTTTTTTTCGGTCGAAAGTTTATATTTTTGTCTAAAAATTCTTCCTTTTTATTTCAAAGTTAAACTTCTTTATTAAGAATTCTTGAATTTTGTTCAAAATTCTTTGTTTTTTTGTAGTGAATTAATTTTCTTGTTTAACAATTCTTCTTTTTCAATTGAAAATTGATCTGTTTTAGTTGAAAATTCAATTTATTAGTTAAAAATTCGCTTTATTCGTTAGAAAATTTATGTTTTTGTTTAAAAATTTATCTACTTCAGTTGAAAATTCAACTTTTTTGTTGAAAATTCTTTTTTTTTGCGGTCGAAAATTAATCTTTTTGTCTAAAAATTCTTCCTACTTATTTGAAAGTTAAACTTCTTGATTTAGAATTCTTGAATTTGTTCAAAATTCTTTTTTTTTGTAGCAAATTAATCTTCTTGTTTAACAATTCTACTTTTTTAATTTAAAATTCATCTGTTTTAGTTAAAAATTCAATTTTTTTTATTAAAAAATCGTTTTTTTCGGTAGAAAATTTATCTTTTTGTTTAAAAGTTTATCAGTTTTAGTTAAAAACTCAACTTTTTTCATATTTTTGTTTACAAATATATCTTTTTTTATTGGAAAAATAACTTTTTGGAAGAAAATTCTTGAATTTGGTTAAAATTTCGTTTTTTTCGAAAGAATATTATTCTTTTTGTTTAAATTTTTATCTTTTTCAGTTAAAACTTCAATTTTTCATTTTTTAGTTAAAAAAGTAACAACTAGATTTTAAAGTTGAACTACTGTATTACAAAATTTGTTTTTTTTTCCTTAAAAATTCAACTTTTTGTTTGAGAATTCTTAAATTTTATCGAAAATTCGTCTTTTTTTTGGTAGTAAATTATTCTTTTTGTATGAAGATTTAACTTCTTGGTTAGAAATATTTAAATTTTGTTAAAAAATCATCTTTTTTGGTAGTGACTTAATCTTTTTTTTTATAAAATCTTTAGTAGATGAAAATGCAACTTTTTGGTTAAAAATTCTTAAAGTTTTTTTTTTAAATTGTCTTTTTTCGGTAGTAAATTAATCTTTTTAGTTGAAACTTCAAGTTTTTGGCTCAAACTTCTTGAATTGTTCAGTTTTATAAATAATCGATTTTTTTTTGTAGTAAATTAAACTTTTGGTTGAAAATTCTTGAATTTGGTTAAAATGTATTATTTTTGGTAGAATATTATTCTTTTTATTAAAAAAAATCATCATTTTGTTTAAAAATGTAACAAATAGATTTTAAAGTTGGACTTATTTCTTAAAAATGCATTTTTTGGATGGCGATTCAAAGTTTTAGTTAAAAATTTATGTCTTTGTTTGAAAATTGAACTGTTTTCTTAAAAATTTCTTTTTTTGATTGAAAAGTAAATTAAAAGGTAAATTAATTTTTTTGATTTAAAATTTAATTTTTTCAGTTTAAAATACAACTTTTTGGATAAGAATTCTTAAATTTTATCAAAACTACGTCATTTTTGCTTAAAAATTCATTTTTTATAGTTGAAAATTCAACTTTTTGGTTGAGAATTCTTGAATTTTATTAAAAATTTGTCTTTTTTACCGTAAATGATTCTTTTTGTTTAAAAATTAATATTTTTAGTTGAAAATACAAATTTTGGATAAAAATTCTTGAATTTTATTGAAAAAACATCTTTCTTGTTAGGAAATCCATCTTTTTGTTTAAAAAATCATCTTTTTTAGTTGAAACTTCAACACTTTTTTTGAGAATTTTTGAATTTTATTAAAAATTCATTTTTTTTACAGTAACTTGAACTTTTTGTTTAAAATTTCATTTTTTTCAGTTAAAAATTAAAGTTTTTGTTTGGCAATTCATGTGTTTCGTTGAAAAATTTTATTTTGTTTGGTTAAATGAATCGTTTTGTTTAGAAAATTAATCTGTTTTAGTTGAAAATCCTACTTTTTCTTTAAAAATTCATCTTTTTAGTTAAATTTTTAACAACTTGGTTTTAAAGTTGAACTAATTTCCTAAAAATTGAAAAAAAAATTCTTTCTTAAAAATTCAAATTTCTGTTTTGAGGATTCTTGAATTTTATTGAAAATTCGTCTTTTTTGGTAGTAAATTAATTTTTTTTTAAATTTAAGTACTAGGTTTTAAAGTTAAACTACTTTCTCAAAAATTAAAAAAAATTCTTTTTCCAAAATTACACTTTTTGATTGAGATTTTTTTAATTTGATTAGAAATTCGTCTTTTTTGGTAGTAAATTAATCTTTTTATTTCTGACTTCTTCTTTTCTAGTTGAAAACTCAAATTTTTGTTAAAAAATGTATCATCTTGGTTAAAAATGTAACAAATAGATTTTTAAGTTGGACTCATTTCTTAAAAATGCATTTTTTGGTTGGCGATTCAAAATTTTAGTTAAAAATTCATCTCTTCGTTTGGAAAGAGCACTGTTTTCTTTAGGATTCCTTTTTTTTATTGAAAAATTGTTTTTCTGATTAAAAATTTACCTATTCCATTTTAGGTCGAAAATGGTTATTCTATTAAGTAAAAATTCCACTTTTTGGTTGTATATTATTCTTTTTATTGAAAAAATCTTCTTTCTAAATTAAAATTCAATTTTTTGGTTAAAAATTAATCTTTTTATTTAAAAATTCTTC